>JAMKCH010028421.1:0-43703 GCA_023653785.1 Ophioderma brevispina | reverse complement strand
AGTAAACTTGTCCTAACCATACGACCTAAAAACTTTACAGTACCCCGTATTAGACGGCACCTTTGGGCCTGTCAATGGAAAGGACATGGTGCCAAAATTCAGAGCTCCTGACTCGAATTGGGACTCCCCAACAATCTATACATTCTTAGGAAAACCACGCAGGACTCGAGGGCTGGGGCCATGTCTCGTCGAAGGAGGTGGCCCGTTCTCTACCGAAAGATATCATGTATGCTGAGCTTACATCTGGCAAGAGGAAAAGTTGTTCCGACCAATGCTACGCTACAAGGATATTTGTAAAGCGTGATATGTGTACCCTGAAAATCGACATGGGTGATGTGAGAAGATGAGAAACCTCCCTGCTGACGGTCGTCACATTTGGCGGAGAACAGTGAAGCAACCATTGAGCTGGGGCATAACAAAAGCTAATCTCCAGTTGAGAAGCAGCGAGCAGCGAGCTAAAAGAAAGCTGCACAGATCCTTGGATAGTCAAGCGGTGGACATCCTAGATCATGTAGCACCTGTGGCAGAGAATGCCACTCTAGGATTGGCATCTTCAGCCACAGACGTCGTTGTTCACCTACCTGTGACTCAGTGTGGGCGTTTATCCTAGTCGCTTTTGCGACCGACGGAGGCCATGATGACCCCGGATGGGACTTGACCTAGTGCCCCTTGATAATAAGGCAGCCTTACTGAATAAAGTCAATGTGGGTGTTTATTTTGCAAGACTGTGAATTCATCAAAAGCTTTGGTTACATCGCAAAACTAAGCCGGCCATTACGCGTAAAAAGATAATAATTAGATTATTACAATTTCTTTCATATTAATTTTATTTTAGCCATCAAGGCTTATTGTTTTTTAAGTAGCGGTAATGCATAAATTTAGGTAATCTATAACCAGAATGCCACAAGTAAGGGCAGGTTTAGACAACATTCCATTGCCCCGATAAAAAGCAGATGGGGGAATTTCTACATGTCCCGTTGGACCGTAATACTAGTCTATAAATGCCCGTACGTTAACACAAAATGCCATCTGAAATTACCATGTAGCAAACCCTGTTGCCAAAAACGGTTACAGGAAAAGCGCACATCACAATGAGGTTATCTGTGATCTTATCTCTTGTTATGTACCAAGAGAAGATTACTCACAGTGAATGAAATAAAGATATAAAAAGATTGTCAAAGATTATATATAATTCTCATAAAGCAGTTTTCAACTTAGAAATACTCTCCGGGTTGGTTTGTATTGGTAACACTATTCCCCATTTCAACACTAACATATACCTACGTCATCCAAATTGTTACATTTTGCCGCATGGTGCAAAGCCAGGATATAAAACTTCGTGATAAGATTTTAAAAAAAGTTAATTCTCACAACTGCCATAAACTGTTGTCTTTTTAGAACTGGAAGTTTAACCTTGTTCCAATCTTTTTGAACGGAATTGACAACTTACAATGCAAATTTGTGGGTCATGTTGGGCAAGTGGAAATTTCGGTGGGTCAAAAAAAAAATTGTTGATTCGTACGAGTGATCATGAATTTACACTCTACATATATTTTATGGTATAGTATTCTAGTGGTAGTATGTGCTTGGATGATACCAAAAAGATTACTACACCCAAAATGTCTGAATAATATGTATGTATTTGCATTTGGCAATTAACTGGTTAAAAATTTGTTACCAACCTTGTGTGTGTGTCTGATATTGTACCAGTGTTGGTTTCAAAATTAGTCGTATTTGCCCAACATATACAGTGTAAAGAGTTTGAAATTATATGAAGTAATTGCATATTTTTCTTGTCCTTTCTGAGTGTATGGAACCAGTAAAAGCCTAATGGACGTTTCTGGACGCACAAGAAGCGCTATATATGAATATCCGGCTGGTTATGTTGTGACACTGTTTTGTAACATATTAAATTTCACCCAAAATTTCAAAATTTAAATAAAAAAAGATGATAAAAGTTCATGTTTCTCGTTTGTATAAAGAATTAGTAATATTTTCCTATTGAATTTCTGAAGGGTGATATATGCTGTTTATCTTAGACAACGCAGACTCCGATGGCTTGGCCATGTCCGTCGAATGGATGATGGCCGTCTACCGAAATATATCATGTATGTGCAGCTTACATTGGCAAAGAGGAGGAAGTTGTCGACCCATGCTCCGCTACAAGGAGATTTGTAAGGGTTGATAGTGTCACCCTGAACATCGACAATTGGGGATGGGAGGAAACTTTTGCTGACAATCTCATTTTGGCGGAGACCAGTGAAGCAACCCTTGAGCTGGGGATAACAACAGATCATCATCCGTTTGAGAAGCAGCGAGGCTAAAAGAAAAAGCTGCACAATCCTCTTGGATAGTCAAGCCTGGTGAAATCCGATATATGTAGCACCTGTGGCAGGGACTGCCATTCTAGGATTGGCCTCTCAGCCACAGGAAGTCGTTGTTCACCTAACCTGTGACTCAGTGTGGGCGCTTTATCCATAGTCGCTGGCGACTGACGGAGGCCATGATGACCCCGGATGGGACTTTTGACCGTATTGCCTGATAAATTAAAGCAGCCTTACTGAATCAGTCCATGTGGTGTTGTTTATTTTGCCAGAATGCTGAATTCATCAAAAGCTTTGGTTACATCGCAAAACTAAGCCTGCAATACGCGTAAAAGATAATAATTTAGACTTATTACATTCTTCATATAATTTATTTTAGCCATTCAAGGCTTTTATTGTTTTTTAAGTAGCCTTGTTATATGCCTATAATTTAGGTAATCTCTACCAGAATGCCACAAGTAAGGGCATTTTGTAGAAAAACATTCCATTGCCCCATAATACGCCAGATGAATTCTACATGTCCCGTTGGACCGTAATACTAGTCTATAAATGCCCGTTACCGTTAACACTAAATGCCATCTGGAATTACCCTGTAGCAAACCCTTGTTGCCAGAAAATGTAAGAAAGAAAGCGCACATCACAATGGTATTGTGATTTATATCTTGTTGTCAAACAGAGAAGATCAATCACAGTGAATGTGAAATAAAGCTATAAAAGATTTAGTCAAATATTTTATAATAATCTATATAAAGCAGGTTTTCAACTTAGAAATACTCTCCGGGTTGGTTTGTATTGGTAACACTAATTCCCATTTCAACACTACATATACTAGTCACAAAGTTACTTTTGACGATGGGGCAAAGCAGGCCTATAACGTCTGATAAGGATTTGAAAAAAAGTTTACATTCACAACTGCCATCATACTTGGTTGTCTTTTAGACCTGGAGTTTAACTTTTCCAATCTTTTTGAACGGAAAATTACACTACATGGCAAATTTGTTGGTCATGTTGGGCCAAGTGATTTTCGTTGGTCAAAAAATTTTGATTATTACGAGTGATCATGATAATTTACATTAACATATAATTTTATGGTATTAGGATTTCAGTGTTGTGTTGCGTGGATTGATACAAAAGAGTAGCCACCCAAAAATGTCTGAAATAATGTTTTTAAATTGTATTTGCATTTGGCCAATTTAAAACTTGGTAAAATTTGTTACCCAACTTGTGGTGTGTGAATTACCAGTGTGTCAAATGCACGTATTGCCCCAACATATTTACATTGTAAAGTGAAATTATATGACATGTAATTGATATTTGTATTGTCCTTTCTGAGTGTTATGAACAGTAAAGCCTTAATGGACTGTTGCTGGACGCCCAGAACCAAGAAAAGAGCTAATCAGGAATATCCGCTATGTTTATGTGTGAAACGTTTTGGAACTATTACAGTTCATCCAAAATTTAAAATTTAAATAACAACAAGATGGGGATGGCCGTAGCCCCCTCGGTGCCTATTGCCCTGTTTTAGCGACCGGCTCCTGTGTCGAATCAGGTTTAAGGTGACCCATTTCCGTGCGTGGAAGGATTGCTAGTCAGGTGGTAGTTCTGGCATAGGTGTAATAGTGAGTTGGTCTGGTTGATGTATCTAGCCAGGCAGTATCCATGTCTGTAAGATGTTGAATGTGTAGCTGGATATTTAGCAGCGTGCGACCAGAAGTCGTCGAAGCACAGCGCTGTCTGCCTAGCTGGTGTGATTCTTTGAACATTGTTATTGCGCCTCAGGTGCTTGTGGTCCAGCAGAGCCTTATTCACTGTTTAATGCGTGTGGTGTTCTCTCTCGAGCACTGCAGGTGCAATGCCTGAAAGCCACTGGTAAAACTCAGATGGAGTGGACGGCACCAGTAATGGTTCTCACGGTCTCGTTGATTACTTTGTCCAGCTTCTTTATGTGAGAGCTGCTGCACCATGCCTGGTGCGGCATACTCATCAGCGCTGTAGACCATGGGCCAAGTCGGTGGTACTTGGAGTCGTTGGGCTGGCAAGCCCATGAGGATCCAGCAAGTCGGACAGGAGGTTATCCTCGAGATACCTGGCGCATACGGTACTCGAGTGCTGCCGGTAAGTAAGCACCGGTCAAGGCTTCCCTCTCAGAAAGGTGGGTGTAGGATTGTCTGGTAGAGGTGCTCTTGAGGTTGATTTGAAGCTGGCGATTAGCCTCTCTTTGGTATTGATATGGAAGGCAGTATCGGTGGTCTTGGCTTCGCCGCAAGCTCATAGGTGACTGGAATGAGTTCAGGCCTTTTGTGAGATACTATTGACAGTCACAAATTTCCTACGATTGTTTCCACCATTCCACGCGTTAAAGCTCATTTGTGTTGAAACAGAGATTTGTTAAAAAAGAGTGTGGGAAAGAAAATTCTAACTATTGATCTAATTATATACAACTTTGGTCTGGCGAATGGATTAGGGATTGACTCACGCCCCATGGCCCAATGGTTGCGAGGCACCAGTGTAGATTTTGGTATTTGACTGTTGAATCTTGGGTGCGGGAAGATCTGAGATTGTTGCTTAAAGGATATTCTTATTTCTATGTACTATCATGTCAGGTAGCATCACGAAAATACTGTTACAAATTTACTCTTTCATGAAATCTACTGGAAAATGCCGGCCGTATTTATATTTTTTATTATTTAGACACGTCTAGACGGTCCCGGAGGAAAAGACTAGCAATCTGACAATCACCGCAAAAAAGGGAGGTAGCGGTATTTCGTGCGGTATTTGTTTTGTTAGATATAGGAGCCCTTTCCCCCGTCCCGTAAACACAAGGCGGGTCCGCTTGTTGATTTTAGAAAAGTGGCAAAATGTGTTTATTCCGATTTATTGTGGTCTCTATTAGAGCCTGACACTTGCAACATACGCCCCACAAGTACCGTAGAACAAACGTGCGGTTTTGATAGTATCTTTAATGCATATTCAATACTGTGCGAATATTGAGTTAACCATTAAAACGACGCTTTTTTAATATCTGGAAATGATGGATTTGAGGGCTTAATTTCAGGACGATAATGAGAAAAATACGGCCCTTCATCTTATTATAATCGTATTATAATGTTTGTATGTGTGTATGTCTGTTTCGCAAAGGCTCCGTCAGTTTCCATTCATTTTCGCCAAACTCACATGAAAGGTGCGTGAGGATCCCGGACGGATTCTCGGCTATATTTTGACGAATCTGTTTAAAATCGGAAAAATCAGCAAAATGTGGTCGGTTGCTACGGTAATTACCATTTGTGTGTACGCGTTACTAAGCATCGCGTACGCGTGGTGCGTTTCGACGGGTGGTTACGCGTGGTACGGCGTTACGCGTAATACTCTATATGCGGTACGCAAAACAGCTCCATATACTACAAACGGTGTAGGGAAAGAAAGAATGATCAAGAACACGTCATCTTATTTCGCTTTGATGTCGTATGTATGGATTCTACGGGGTTAACCACAATAGTTTTGATAAGAAAAAAATAAAATACCGGAAAAATTAGGAGAAATATTGAGTTTTATTATTTAGAAATAGGAACATATAGGCCTAACTACAGGATTGCTGCAAACTACACAAGAAGAGGTATAAAAATACTATTACGGGATGTTGCGACGGGGGGGGGGGGCTCTACGGATGCGAGAACTTTATATGGTAATTTGAGGAGTTTATAGAAAAATATGTGGAAATCGGGAACTACCGGCTTTCCCCACGGGGGTACTTTTGCGAAAAAGTACACGAAACTATACGGGATTAATATTGAATTTTATTATTTAAAAAATAAGAAAAGGAATTATACGGAAAGTTATACGGGATAAATATTCAGTCGTCGTTAGGATATGCCTAGATAGGTACGTGAATTTGAATATTAAAAGTGTTAAAAATACAAACTTTTGCGACTCGGGGGAGTCTAAAGTTTCAGGGTTACGGTTTTGGTTGCGGTGGTCTCGCCATCGTGTGTCACTTCTTCAGTCATCGCTTCTGTTTCAGTGGCGCTCCGTTCACTCAACTAGCGGGAGCCCGGCGCGAAGCGCGGGCCTCCCGCTAGTCTGATATAAAAATCGTACCTTCTCCGGGTAAATCAGGGGAGTCCCTCAGGCGATCGGAACACGCACCTTTAAGAGATATATTATGGCGCGTTTTCTAATTTAACAAATGATCCAGACTACTCGCAAAATAAACTGACATAATTATGTAATATAGGTCGAAAGATTGAACGATGACTTTAGAACCGCAGAGGAAGTCCTAATTGAATGACGAATGTTACGAGAATCTTCTGTCCACTCACCTCTAGGTTGACATGTTGACATATTTGTTGACACTTCATCTGTGCTTTGCATGGGCAGATAACACTATGAGCGCTTCTTCTTATCGTGTCCAAACACAGTGATTCTCAAATATGATCCAGCCAGAGATGGGTACAACGTCTGGCTGCTTCACTGATTCCGCAAGGTCCTTGTTTGTGCATTGTTGCTCCAACAGTGGACAGACCAAGAGATGTTCCATAGTCTGTGGTGCTGTTCCACAATCACAGCTAGTGTCTTGATCTGCTTCCAGGTAGCCCCACTTCTGCAAGGAAACCTTAGATCGGCCAGTTCTGGTTCTCAATCTGTTGAGGCATCGCCATTCAGCCCATGTCGAGTCAGCTCCAGGTGGAAGATGCTCACCTTATCAATACCAATAGATGTTACTTGGTTGACAGCTTTCCTTTCCACAATGCGACTCTCTTATACTCCTTAGAGACTGATTCACGAGGTTAGACTTTGTTTAAGAATTTCTATCTGGATTTAAGGCGGTTGGCAGCAGGTCTCTGTCCAGACATAGGGTGCTTCACATTAGATACTTGGCAGCTACGCTCTCGCATGCTCGCTACACTACGACGGCTACTATGAGCTAGTAAAATCTCAATTCCCTTGCAGGCCTTGGTACAGTTCAGTAGCTTTCATTCACCAATGTATTTAGAAAATACACCCCTGTTTTTTGGGTATGATATATGATACCCAAATCACACAAGGACAGTTCATGTCAATGTATGTACAAGTACAACCCACTGAACTGTGTCCTTGGTAGATGAGCTTATTGTAACTCATAGTGTAATCGTTTGTGTAAATATATCCATTAGGCACTGCCAGTGATCTAGGTCGGTAGAATCCGCTTTAAAACATAACAAATATCATACGTGAAGTGTGAAAAACTTTCTGAAATTTTTAAATACTTAAGATTAACAATATGTAAGATGATTTGTAAGGTATAGATCGTCCACTGGTAAGGAATAACAAAGAAACCGTCCTATTTGATTTACCAAGTCAATCATATTTTGCGGAATATCGATGGTTATACTCGGGGCTAACATGTTATAAAAGAGATTACACACGCTAATTCCCGCCATAAGTGTAGAGTCACGTCCCAATCAGTATCATTCTAATTTACGGCATGACAGATAACTATTTTGTTCACACGCGCCAGGACACGTTCTGTTTTTTATGTTTGGTTTTCCTGTATGAGTTCTTGAATTATATAATTTAGATGAAATTGTCGAGAGCAGGTCAATAACACGTTGTTCACTGAACAAATTTACTTGAATGGTTTATGTAATTTTCACGGATATTGATCCCGATGTTGTCGTCAAAGTGGACAGGAATGTGGTCAAGGCATGTCTTATTAGGCAAAAAAAATCCATTTATATGGGCGTCGGTATTGGAATATTGGGACATATCGCCACATATTCTGTGAAAGAATCAATATCTTGAATGTCTCACACTTCTAGTCCATTAAATTTTGTCCATATATAGTCATTAAAGGTTTCTTTTTCCCATTTTTAAGGTTTCAAATTATTTTGCACGCATCTGTTAGCGCGAAATCAGAATTGTCCATATGATATCAGTACTAAAAGCTCAAACACCCAATCATTACCCTTCAGCTTTGCGTTCACACCCATAAAAGTCAGGACTTCAATGTGAACCAAATTTTCAAAACCTTTTTTTCTTCTATTTTTTCTTAATATTAAATCTATTGAGAAAGAGAAGTTGACCAATTTAATTCTCGTACACAAGAGGTAAGCATACGTGTTATGCATTATAGAAATTGCCAAGTTTATTGATTATATGGGTCATTCCATGAAGTTGGAACACGGTGTTCCCGTTACACCGTTAAAGGTGCAACGAGAGATTTCATCTAACAGCTGTCCCTTAAAAATGTGAACATTCTGATTTTGCACTAATGTAAAGCTTTCTATCAAAAATATCCCAATGTGAAAGGATTAAACTGAGAATTATTTCTTTGGTACGAAAATTGTGAAATTTCTTATTTAATATAGGAGCAAATACTAAATTCAGACTATATTTTATATTGAAATTAAGCATATAAAATTGCCTTTGTTTTAAATTTCAAGGTATTTCTGTTATATGCCCATTGAATTAAGAGGTATTTGTTTCGATCCGCAGGTATACAAAAAACAAACTGAATACGGATATACGTAGACGGTATAAATAATAGTTCCTCAAGAGTTTTTGATATGTAAATGAAGATTTGAATAAATAATAGTTCCTCAAGAGTTTTTGATATGTAAATGAAGATTTGAAGACTTGTCACCTTAGAAGTGCAATGCAAACAAATATCACAAACTAAAATCTCATGAATCTCAAGTGAAAGCACCCTGAACTTCGCCATGTACTTCGTATCCGCTCGTTCACCGTATAGTGTAGCAATGCTCGACGCCATGAATCTGCATAATTATGTAATCACTTTATATAAAACATTACGGAAACAGTACATTGATTTTTTAATACAAACTCTACGAATAGTGCATTATGTTCTTGAAACAATTTATTGACAGCATGCACCAGCAAATGCATTTCATTTTTTATGTTCCAAAATAGACAAATCCTTTTATGCCGTTTTCCATGCGATTACATTTTCCTCGAAGCTATCCATGTTTTCTACCCTTCCATCATAGAACTTCGAAAGGTTAACACGCATTTACCGAGCGGCGGGGAGTGGAGAACACCACCCAGTGTGCGTAGGCGCTATGCCAACTAGATCTGGCCATGTTTTTTGCATTATAGGAATCGTTACAGATGATCAGTTATTACAGAATCTGTTTTTTTTAATTGAAACCAAAAAGAAAAACCTTAATTTTTAAATGTATTATTTATTTATTTGTTTGTTTGTTTGTTTGTTCAAAATCGAAGTTTGTTTGCCAGCCAGACAAGAGCCCCAAAATTGGTTAGCTATTTATCGAGTGTGCCTGGATCACGGCATCGGGAACAACGGTTTTGTAACGCCGGTCGTTTTATTTTAAAGGTTGAAACGAGAGATCACAATAAAAGGTGTCCCTTCAAATTATAAAATCTGATTTTGCACTATGTAAAGCTTTCTTCAAAAATATCCCCATGTGAAAGGATTAGCTGAACTCATTTCATTGGTACAAAAAATTGATTTGAAATTTCAATTACTATAGGAGCAAAATACAAAATCAGCCTATGTTTTATGTTGAAATTAAAAGTGAAACGATAGATTTGAGATCCAATAGTATATCATTGTATGATTTTCATATAGATAAGACCCCAATAGATTTCTTACCTTATATTTCAAAAGAAAAGGCCTTGGAAGAAAACAAAAGGCCATTTTCATGTGCTTCAATTTCAATATAAAATATGGCTTCTATAGCAAATTAGAAATTTCTACAAGTTCTCGTAATTTTTCACATGGGATATTTTGATAGAAAGGTTTACATTAGTCCAAAATAAGAATTTTCACTTTTTAGGGACACCTTAAATGTGAAAATCTTTCGGTGCACCTTTAAGCAAATCCAAAATTGCCTTTTTTTTTTTGCTTTTCACTTTCAATACATTCTGTAGCCAAATATAAAGGTAGAAATTATTGGGGTCGTATATATAAGAAACTCACTACATATGAGTATATGACACAATGCCCCAAAATCTCTCTCACTTTAAGGTCAGTTTTATAAGTGAACTTTAAACTCCTCTTTATACTAAAGCGTGCTTTTACGTTTAACAAATATGAGATAAAATTGTCTCCAGATTGAGGAAATTTATCTAATTTTCTAACAAATTTGAGAAAGGTACCCCATCTTATACTAAAAATGACATTGAGGCCCGCGGGGCATTTTTATACCGAAAGGCTGAAAATGAGATCCATATTAGCGAAACATTCCCGTATGGTCATCTGTGTTAACTGAGACCCACCCAAGATGTTTCACAAACACCTTTATATCCCTACCGTTCCTTAACTGGATTTAAATGCACTTTTGAAAAAAATCACGGAGCGGACCCTTGCCTTGTTTTGGGGGAAAATTGCCCCTAGATCTAACAAGAAAAATAACGCTACCTCCCTTTTTTCTGATGATCGTCAGATTTTCCTCTAGGGACGTTAGGGATATGAGTTACAAAACTGTGATATAATGGTGCATTCTCGAAGCAGGGTTATAAACCTGTAATCTAGTTAGCAGTTCCCCCAGTGTTATATTTATGACAAGCCAATATAGTGAAAATATATTACATGACGGCTAATTTGATAAGAAAATACAAATTGTGGTGAAACGTGGAAATTAGTTAATTTTGATGGCGAAGTAACGTGTTTAGCCGACAGCATTATATCGCCGCAGAGATTTGCCTCGCATCTACCTTAACCTATTATTTGCGGTAATGGAGTAGAGATTCACCATGCAATACAAAAATAGATGATCGATGTATAAACAGCGCATGCCTTGAAAAAATAGAAGCATTCTATAACGGATACCTTAGAATGTGATTTGAAGTATTCAGAAAATATTTAATAAATAAAGAATATCTAGCGCAAAGAATAAATTATTTTGGAAAATCCATCCTTGTAAGTAATAGCACAAAGGCACATGGTTCGCTCTTATATCCATAATCTGTTGTGTTTGGTGTTCTTGTAATACATGGGATGAAATTCGGGCCAAAGTATAGGAAAAGTATAATATAGATTACATAAACCAAGAGTTCACGGGCTCTGAGTATGAGTCAGTTGTCTTGCATACTTCTGCGCTGCGCAAAGAGCAAAAAATATCACACCATTTTCGTGGCTATGTCATTTGGTAAGGAATGGTCCATTTGAATAATGGGACATTTTGCTGCTTCAGTGATTATGATTCTTAGCAAAAGACACACGCCTGTCATCCTTGGAATTACCCGAGGATGAAAAATCTTAGTAAAGGTAATAGAGAAAGTGGGTAGTTTGTTTTTTACTTCAATTATGTTGTACAGAAATCTACTATATATGGGGAAACGGACCGTCATACACGCTACAAGATAAATAGAGCATATAACATGTATCTTTTTAGGAGCATAGTGTAGCTCAATTTCTCAAAGCCTAAGTTTTCTGAATAAACCCACTCCGGGGTTCTTCTTATCGTATCGAAAACACAGTGGTTCTCAAATATGATCCAGCCAGAGGTGTGTACAATGTTTGGCTGCTTCACTGAATTCTGCAAGATCCTTGTCTGTGCACTGTGGCTCCAGCATTGGGTAGACCAAGAGATGTTCCATTGTCTGTGGTGCAGTTCCGCAATCACAGGTAGTGTCCTGATCTGCTTCCATGTAGCCCCATTTCTGCAAGGAAACCTTAGATCGGCCGGTTCTGGTTCTGGATCTGTTGAGACATCGCCATTCAGCCCATGAGGAGTCAGCTCCAGGTGGGTGATGCTCATCAGGTTCAATACCAATAGATGTTACTTGGTTGATAACATGTATTTCTTTCCACAAGGCGACTCTCTTAAAATCCTTATACTGTTTCAAGGGGTTGCATTTTGCTTAAGAAACTCTCTCTGGATTTAAGGCGGTTAGCAACTGGTCTCTGTCCAGACATTGGTTGCTTCACATTAGGTACTTGGCAGCTACACTCTTGCATGCTCGCTACACTACGACAGATGTCTGGTGGAGCAATTCCTACTAGGATGTATAAGTTGTCCGTTGGTGATGGGGAAGACATCCTGTGATAAGCCGGCAGGAGGCATTTAATGCTGGATCAAGCTAAGCTTGGCATGGGTTGATCGTTCACCTACATGGGAAGCATACTCTACATATGAGTAGCACATGGCAAATGCCGTCGATCTTAGGGTATGTGGGCGAGCACCCCATCTTGTGCCAGTGAGTTTGTTCAAGATGTTATTGCGTGGACATACTTTACTCTTCGTCTTTTTGATGTGGGTCTTATAAGAGAGAGAGAGCGCGCTGTCCAAGGTAACTCCTAGGTAGACAGGATTATCATATCGTAGGTGGTTTCCTCATAATAAGGAGTGAGTTCATCCAAAGCTTTGGGGAGTCTCTCTTCAACAACTGCGAAGTCTGCATCTTGTGCGCTAATTCCAAGATCGTCGATCTGCATAGATAAAACGACAGGTTCCTGCACTCCTAGGTTGGCCGTTGGTATATAGATGTTGAACAGGAGAGATGCGAGCACGCTCCCTTGGGGTAATTCTTGAGCCTACTCCATCGGCTCTTCTTGGCTCCTAGCTGAACAAAGAACATCCTGTTTGCAAGCAATCCTTGGGTGAGTCAAGTGGATGTCTTTGGTGAGTTCCAGAATCTTATGGAGTAAGAATCTGTGATTAACAGTGTTATACGCTGCTGATAGGTCAACGAACACGACTCCGGTTACCAACTCCTTCTCGAAACTATCCTAGATGTGTTGAGTTAGGTTGAATACTTGTTGTTAATTTGCCTGGCCGGAAACCGGCCGTTCTGGTATAGGAGTGTTAGTCATCACATGTTGCGATGTGATGCTGAGCAGGAAAGGAAACGTTCCAAAAGAGCTTGTAAGTATGCACGAGGTGATTATTGCACTGTAGCTATGGGATCTTTCCCAGCATTGGAGTTTTTGGCTTCTTTGGGAACCTGTGGGAAATAAGGCAGCAATGGTAGAGCTCAAAGAAGCCACTCCAAAGTTGTTAACTGTCAGTTTAGATTGGTATCAAGTCATACTGCTTTTTCTGGTTGGAGTTAAGCAATACCGGTTCCAGTTCGTCCTGTTTTGAAGGGACGAGTGAAACCATGGTCGCCGCTATACCTCTTATGGCCTAGTTTGATCTTCGTGGGTTTCTTGCTGAACTTGCCCATTCAAAGGCAGTTGGTGGGGAAACTTAGTGGGTAACATTTGGATGCTGTGGAGGTTCGTTGGGATTCGCGAGCTCTTTCGGATGTTAGACCATGCTTTCTTGCTTCTACGGAGTGATTGTATTACAAAAGCATCCGTTTACACATAAAACGACATGTTGATTTGGACTTAATCATTCCGGTGAGAGTGAACACGTATAACGGATTTTTTTTTTTTTAAATTTAGAGGCCGCCACTTCTTTCAAAATATGCCAGTGGTCTCTTAATGTGTGTGTGAAAAAAAAAAACGAAGATACATTTCAAACCTTTTTTTTTGCACCGCGTCTTCTAACATTTATAGAACAGCAAACCTCTTGCGCTTACAAAGGACCGTAAATGGCAATGGTACAAAACAGGGACGAGCAAATGTCAGGTTTTGAAATATGACTTTGTAGATTATTTAAATAGTTACATAATTTGCATATTTCAGTAGAAAGAGTTTACAATTTTGCTGGCATGTTGCTGTACTGAATTTTACCTTGGTCCAAGTACAGTTCTGCTATAATAGGGCCTTATATAGCGGGTTCCAAAAGCCAAAATGAGAAAAATGTTGTACCTATTTGTCCCGGATAAGGAGCCAAACTAAACAAACTTTTTAAGTCAAAACTTAAAATTGTTTTGTCTTGAAACTGAGAAAACGTTAAGACAAACTAAATGTGTCTGTCGAAAAACTAAAATTGTCGATAAACGAAAATTGTGGACTGACGTCACACAGTTAAGAGTAATATGAAAGTGGGTAAAGGAATGTCTTTTATGATTTTCTTTAAAATTGTGGGAATAAAACCTTACCAGTGTGTTGAAGTAATTCTGCAGCATTTACTTTCTGAAACGCTATCAAAGACAAATATTGAGAACGAAAAGACCATTAGGAAAACAAAAACATTTCAACGAAGACAGGAAAAACATCAAACCCAGATTAATTAACAAACGCCCCTTAAGAAAATCTTTCACGCTAAACCTCAAAATAAACATGTGCCAATTGTTTTAGACAGGAGGATTTGATCTATTAATCATGAAGGTTCTTCTTACAATATGGAATAAGAATTTGCACAATTTACCTTTATTATAATTACCGTTGTTTTCCTTAAAGATTTTCCCCACGCATGGTGAAATGCGCATAAGCCTTGTTTGACGTTCGTCAGCATTACAGATTCAAGTTCTTCTCAACAGATTTCAAACACCTCGCGGGGCGAGACAACAAGGCCGTAAGATGTCCATTCAGTCAGGGTAATTTTAACCAACCAACACTACGACAAAATCAATGCCTGCCAAAGTATTGTACGGTAATTTCCCGCGCTTTTCAGCTAGGATCTGTAATCTCATGGACAAATTGCGCGCAGCTGGCTTTTTCAAAATAGGTTAATTAAAGTGGAGCGTTAAGAAGAAGAATATCATCACTACATCATGTCCAAAGATTGGACCTTTTCAAACTGGGTTTAGTTTTTTGTTAAAATATAGTGAGATATTTTAAAGGAAATTATCCATCACTTTCGAGAGTGAGCACATTACTGCTAATTTCATAAGATATTCTTATGTCAAATATATGGTCAAGTAAATTAAACGGAAGCTCTTAAACACCAAAAAGGTATTATGTTCCTTTACTGTAAAGTGATAATTGGAATGTTTTCCAAAGCCATCGTATTTTCGTATTTTAACCAGTGTCCTGTCTCCAAAAACACTGTGAAAAAAAGTAACTAAACGCAAAGTTATTTCGGCTGTCACCGGACTATTTTAATTTCTGAACATGAAAAAAGGTGCCCAAGTGCTTCCCAACTGTAACAATGAACACCAATTATGTGTTCAAATATGCGTCCAATATGGTCATTTGTTAACCATTGTTCAAAATTAAAATAGGCATGGATGAATAAGGCCAGGAATAACTTTCGTTTGTTACTTTTTCAAAAGTCAAAAGTTTTTTAAGATAATTGTTAAAAAAAAAACAAAAATGTTTTTTTAATTTTCCATTTTATAACCATTTCCAATATATCACTTTAAATAACAGAATACCCTTTTGGTGTTGAAAAATCTGAACACAATTGAGCCGTCGTTCAGGTTAACTGCAATACATTTTGTAAAATCAACGTCAACAATAACCCATTTAAATATTTGTATGAATAAAATGGTGGTAACAATAGCAATAACCACATTGGGTTGACAGGCGCCTCGAAGCGAAGATAGTTCAATGGGTGACGGGCTGTTTTGATGATATTATTACACTAATTTATTTAGATAAAGACCATAAAAATTAGGGTTGGGATGATCCCGTTTTTATTTAAATTAGATCTAGGAATACATTATACAATTTAGATTCCCAGTACAGGTGGTAAAAGGTAATTTTTCAACAGCGATAATAAACAGTTTTAGCTTTTAGCCATCATTACAAACGACGACGTCCTCGGACTGTAACGGAAGTCCTCGATTATATAGTGAAAGGTCAGGTGTGTGTCCTCGGTTTAGGTTGATACACAACACACGCACAAACACCGTTTGGGAGAGTGAAGCCTACCCTGTCAGAACGTGTTTTTGTTTTTGTATCGGTCCCCGGGATCCGGTACACCCTAAGGTATTTAAAAAGGCGAACATCTGCATTCAAAAATCACCCTAGAAATCTAAACAATGGGTGCTTCCATATGCGGAAATAAGGATCACAAGCCTAACAAATTAATTATTATATCATGGACTACGAGACTCTGTAAATTGATGAAACCCTTGTTTTAGGTCCTTATAGCGGGTTTGTATTAAAGAACTCAAGACGACGAGAGGTACTCGGGTCTGCTTGACAAATACACTTCCGTCGCATATATCGCCAATCTCAATTATGATGTGACTACCGTAAAAAATAATAAACGGAACATAGCCAACATACTGAATTTCCCTTGTGCATTTGGCAAAAATATGAAGAGTCATGAAATAATATAAAGGTATAAGTCGTCTAGAAAATTTTAGGCAACTGTGCGGTATGAACGAGGTTAAGTTAAGAGACGTCACAAAAGTTGTTCTGGAAGTCTAATTGCATGTAACGTCTCCGAACGACAGATTTCTGTTGTCCACAGAGCTAACGAAATAGGCAATTTTGACACGACGACCGCGAAGATTGGTAAGAGGGTGAAAGGGTTTAATTTAAAGGGTAACTGATTGCATCTGTCACATGCAGGCCCACAAGGTCAATTTATTTGGCTATCAAAACAAATCATTTGCATACATGCAGAATGAACCTGAATTGATCAATATTTAAAACTGTCGGACAATATGTAGCCTATATCCTTTTTAAGGTTACCATACTAATCTGTATCCAGACCTCATTGGATGGGCTAGGAAGAATTCCTGGAGAGCACCACACGCAGGTACACATTGCCATCGACGTACAATTGGCCAGGCCAGTTTTTCCTAACCTCCACACTTTGTCTAAATTCCTATGCTTGATATATAAATATAAACATCCGCAATATTAACAAAATTCCAAGCATTTTTCCACCCCCCTTCACCATCACCTTCTACAAAGAAATACCTATTCTGACGTAACCATGAATATAAATCTCGCCTTCCAAAACAAGACCCGAAAAAGGACGTATACCGATCGGCGCATAAAGACACCTACAATTACAAATTTTACCAGGCAAATCGAGACCCAAAGCGATCTTATACCGATCTGCTGACACTCCACCTTGAACATAAGTACACAATAATATTAAACAATTTTATCCGCCAATCGAGACCCAAGCGGATCTTATAAAAGATCTTCGGATACAATCACATACAGTACAATTTTCAACAAAAACAGTCAAATCGAGACCCAAGCGGCATCTTATATCGATCTGCTGGCACACTAACCCATAAAATCAGCAACATTTACCAGCCAAATCGGACCGAAGCGGATCTTACACCGATCTGCTATTATTACTCTGAAGTACCCAATTGATTACCAATTGAACATAATGTCACACTTTACACCAGTCCAGAATCGAGATCCGAAGCGGACCTTATACCGTCTGCCGACTCTAATACTTCTAATTTACTATCTCATCGAGACCCAAGCGGATCTTATACCGATCTGCTAGTATTACGCTGAAGTACCCAATTGATACCAATTGAACATAATGTACTACAACATTTACCAGCCAAATCAGATCCGAAGCGGACCTTATCCGATCCTGCCGACTCTAATCCTTCTAATTTTACGCATCCAATCGAGACCCGAAACGGATCTTATACCGACCTTCTATTATTACGCTGAGTACCCAATTGATTCCAATTGGAACCTGCCAAATCGAGACCTAAAAAAAAGGCGGTCTTTCCACAAGGCGACTCTCTTAAAATCCTTATACTGTTTCAAGGGGTTGCATTTTGCTTAAGAAACTCTCTCTGGATTTAAGGCGGTTAGCAACTGGTCTCTGTCCAGACATTGGTTGCTTCACATTAGGTACTTGGCAGCTACACTCTTGCATGCTCGCTACACTACGACAGATGTCTGGTGGAGCAATTCCTACTAGGATGTATAAGTTGTCCGTTGGTGATGGGGAAGACATCCTGTGATAAGCCGGCAGGAGGCATTTAATGCTGGATCAAGCTAAGCTTGGCATGGGTTGATCGTTCACCTACATGGGAAGCATACTCTACATATGAGTAGCACATGGCAAATGCCGTCGATCTTAGGGTATGTGGGCGAGCACCCCATCTTGTGCCAGTGAGTTTGTTCAAGATGTTATTGCGTGGACATACTTTACTCTTCGTCTTTTTGATGTGGGTCTTATAAGAGAGAGAGAGCGCGCTGTCCAAGGTAACTCCTAGGTAGACAGGATTATCATATCGTAGGTGGTTTCCTCATAATAAGGAGTGAGTTCATCCAAAGCTTTGGGGAGTCTCTCTTCAACAACTGCGAAGTCTGCATCTTGTGCGCTAATTCCAAGATCGTCGATCTGCATAGATAAAACGACAGGTTCCTGCACTCCTAGGTTGGCCGTTGGTATATAGATGTTGAACAGGAGAGATGCGAGCACGCTCCCTTGGGGTAATTCTTGAGCCTACTCCATCGGCTCTTCTTGGCTCCTAGCTGAACAAAGAACATCCTGTTTGCAAGCAATCCTTGGGTGAGTCAAGTGGATGTCTTTGGTGAGTTCCAGAATCTTATGGAGTAAGAATCTGTGATTAACAGTGTTATACGCTGCTGATAGGTCAACGAACACGACTCCGGTTACCAAATCCTTCTCGAAACTGTCCTCGATGTGTTGAGTTAGGTTGAGCACTTGTTGTTAATTTGCCTGGCCGGAAACCTGCTTGTTCTGGTATGAGGTGTTCGTCTATCACAGGTGCGATGCGGCTGAGCAGGAAACGTTCAAAGAGCTTGTAAGTATGCACGAGGAGTGATATTGGACTGTAGCTCTTGGGATCTTTCCCAGCCATTAGGAGTGCTTTCTTTGGGAACCTGTGGGAGATAAGGCAGCAATTGTAGAGCTCAAGAAGCCACTCCAAGTTGTTCAACTGCTCAGTTTAGATGTTATCAAGGCCTACTGCTTTTTCTGGTTGGAGTTTAGCAATACCGGTTTCCAGTTCGTCCATGTTGAAGGGACGAGTGAAACCAGGGTCGCCACTATACCTCTTATGGCCTAGTTTGATCTTCGTGGGCTTCTTGCTGAACTTGCCATTTCAAAGCAGTTGGTGGGCAACTTAGTTGGGTGTAACATTTGGCTGCTGTGGAGGTTATGTTGGATCTCCGCGAAGCTTTCGGATGGTAGACCATGCTTTCTTGCTTTCTCCGGAGTGATTTTATTACAAAAGCATTCCGTTTACACATAAACGTACATGTTGATTTGGACTTAATCATTCCAGGTGAGAGTTAACACGTATAACGGATTTTTTTTTTTAATTTAGAGGGCGCACTCTTTTCAAAATATGCCAGTGTCTCTTTAATGTGTTGTGAAAAAACGCAGATACATTTCAAATCCTTTTTTGCACCGCGTCTTCTAAACATTTATAGAACAGCAACCTCTTGCGCTTACAAAGGACGTAAATGGTCAATGGTACAAAACAGGGATGCAAATGTCAGGTTTTGCAACATATGACTCTTTTAGATATTTAAATAGTTAAATAATTTGCATATTTCAGTAGAAAGTTTGACAATTTTGCTGAATGAATTTTACCTTTGGTCCAATTTACAGTTCTGCTATAATAGGGCCTATATAGCGGGTTCCAAAATGCCAAAATGAGAAAACTGATTGTACATATTTGTCTCCGGATAAGAGGCAAACTAAGACAAACTTTTTAAGTCAAACTAAAATTGTTTGTCTTGAAACTTGAGAAACGTTTAAGACAAACTAAAATTGTCTGTCGAAAACTAAAATTGTCGATAACGAAAATTGTTTGACTGAAACGCACACAGTTACGAGTAATACTGAAAGTGGGCTAAAGGCATTCTTTTATGATTTTCTTTAAAATTGTGGATTTATAAAACCTTTACCAGTGTTTTGAATGTAATTCCTTGCAGCATTTACTTTCTGAAACGTATCAAAGACCAATATTGACGAAGACCATAGGAAAACAAAAACATTTCAACGAAGACAGAAAAAATCAACCCATTACATTATACAACGCCCCTTAAGCACATCTTTTCACGCTAAACCTCAAAATAACATGGTGCCAATTGTTTTAGACTTGAAGGATTTTAGTCTATTAATTCATGAAGCGTTCTTCTTTAAAATATGGATATCAGAATATTGCACAATTTTACCTTTATTAAAAATTACCGTTGTTTCTTAAAGATTTCCACGCATGGAAACTGCGCATACAGCCTTGTTTGACGATTCGCTCAGCACTTAAAAGATTAAGTTCTTCCAACAGATTTGCAAACACCTCGCGGGGACGAGACAACAAGCCGTAATATGTCACATTCAGTCAGGTTAATTTTAACCAAACCAACACTACGAACCAAATCAATGCCTGGCCAAAGTATTGTACGGTAATTTCCCGCGCTTTTCAGCTAGGATCTGTAATCTCATGGACAAATTGCGCGCAGGTGCTGTTTCAAAATAGGCTTAATTAAAGTGGAGCGTTAAGAAGAAGAATATCATCACTACATCATTTCAAGATTGACCTTTTCAAACTGGGTTAAAATATAGTGAGATATTTTAAAGGAAATTATCCATCACTTTCAGAGCGTGATTCACATTACTGCTAATTTCATAAGATATCTTATGTCAAATATATGCTGTCACTTGCAAATATTTTGATTAAGCCACTGAGTGAAACCAAAATATTTATACACTGTAAATTAAACGGACGCCTTAACACCAAAAGGTATTCTGTTACTTTAAAGTTATATATTGGAATTGTTTTCCAATAGCACTCGTATTTTCTTGTTTTAACAGTGTCCTGTATCCAAAAACACTTTGAAAAAAGTAACAAACGCAAAGTTATTTCTGGCCTTAGTCACCTGACTATTTAATTTTGAACACTAGAATGTCCCAAGTGTTCCCAAACTGTTACAATTGAACACCAATTATGTGTTCAAATATGCGTCCAATATGTGTTCATTTGTTAACACACTTGTTCAAAATTAAATAGGCAGGTGACTAAGGCCAGGAATAACTTTACGTTTGTTACTTTTTCAAAGGGTTTTTGGATACAGGACACTGTTAAAACAAAACAAAATAAAATACGGATGCTATTGGAAAATAATTCCAATATATAACTTTAAATAACAGAATACCTTTTGGTGTTAAAAATCTGAACACAATTTGAGCCGTCCGTTCGCGTTAACTGCAATACATTTTGTAAAATCAACGTCAACAATAACCCATTTTAAATATTTGTATGGAATAAAATGGTGTAAAAATCTCAAGTAACCACATTGGGTGACAGGCTGTCTCGAAGATATTTCAATGGGTGACGGGCTGTTTTGATGATATTATTAACTGATTAAAGCAACAGTTAACATGCAATAACATTACATCTTAAAAAGAAAAGCTAAAAAAATTATATAACATGGTGAAAGTTATTTTTTTCTAAATTTATTTAGAAAAGACCATCAAAATTTAGGGTTGGGATTGATCCGTTTTATTTAAATTACGATCTAGGACTACATTATACATTTAGATTCTCCATTAAGGTGGTAATAGGTAATTTTTCAACCAGCGATAATTAAACAGTTTTAGCTTTAGCATCATTACAAACGACGACGTCCTCGACTGTAACGAAGTCCTCGATAATATAGTGAAAGGTCAGGTGTGTGTCCTCGGTTGTAGGTGTATACACACACACGCACAAACACCGTTTGGGAGAAGTGAAGCCTACCCTGTCAGAACGTGTTTTTGTATCGGTACCCCGGGATCGGTACCACCCTAAGTTTATTTAAAAAAGCGAACATATGCATTCAAAATCACCCTTATAGGAAATCTAAACAAATGGGTGCTTCCATCATGCGAAATAAGGATCCATCAAGCCTAACAAATTATATCATGACTACCTAGACTCTGTAAGTTGAAACCCCTTGTTTTAGGTCCTTATAGCGGGTTTGTATTAAAGAACTCAAGACGACGAGAGGTACTCGGGTCTGCTTGACAAATACACTTCACGTCGCATATATCGCCAATCTCAATTATGATGCACTACCGTAATAAAATAATAAACGGAACCATAGCCAACATACTTGAAATTTCCCTTGTGATTTGGCAAAAAATGAAGAGTCATGAAATAATATAAGTATAAGTCGTCTAGAAAATTTAGGGCAATGTGCGTTCTGAAAGCGGTTAAGACGTCACAAAAGTTGTTCTGGAAGTCTAATTGCATGTAACGTCTCCGAACGACAGATTTCTGTTTATTGGAACCTTATTATTTTTGATATTTTTTATTATACACATACATTTCCAATATTTAGTCAGCAGAAGTATTGATAAGAATCTTTCAGGCTGAGCTATGCAATGCATATTTAACATGCACGTACGGTCTGTAGCACAGCCGATTAGTGTAATAACTGTGCATTTTATGATAAATCTCCGAATTTGGCAAAATTATAGGTTGTATGTACTAACTTTACATATTTTGTATACTTTTTAATAAGATTGAAGCATTTTTTATTTTTCCCTCGTGTAACCTTTCATTACACGATCGCCCCGCATTGTTCAACAATGCGGTGTGATAATAATTCCTTGGTTAGTTGTATTGAATATTATGTAATTTACTTTCTTTTCTGCGTAAAGTTGAAAGAAGAGAAATGTGTTTGCAGTGTTAAATTTGAGATGTAATTGCCTTACAGCCTGCTATAGTAACCATACTTTGGAACTTTGGCCAGGATATTCTCATTTATTATTATTATTACTATTATTATTATTATTATTATTATTATTATTATTATTATTATTATTATTAACTTGATACAATATTAAAGACTTCAAACTCGGCATGGAAACGGATAACTTTCATTTTGTACAGAGCCGCGAACTTAATTCGATCAGAAAACTCTAAAATTATAAAAAGTCACTTTTAATCAAAAAGACACGTTACACTATTCCGTATAACCAAGCCTGATATGCGGTGCAAATATGAACTCGGTTATTTCAGATTATATGGTCAGTAACTACACGCCTGTGAAATCGCGTGTAAGCTAAATATGAATTCTTCTCAGTACACATCAATAGAATTGTCAAAACGCATTAATGTGGTACTACCAACCTGAATGGTTTTCATAAAATGTCTAATTTCCTGAATGTTCAGGATAATGGAAAACGCCACGTCAAATAACATTTACGTTCATCAAAAATCATATAATGCATTCTAAGCGCAAGGCGTGCCACAAGAAACTGTCGTTCTCGCGAATAATTTAGGGTAATTAAGTCTTTTGTCAAGGTTGTTTATCACTATGTACACATATCATGCACATATATTTATCATAAAATGGTGATTACATTATTAAAACTTGAGACGTTCTTGATACAAATTGCGTATGTGTTAAAACTTTTTAATAATACACGTATATTAGAACAAATTGTCCCAAAAGCGTGGGTCATTTAGACTTTCTTATGGTTATAACAAGGTAATTTATACCTGATTTAATTTTCATTGTCTTATGTAGCACTCTATTGCTTGGCATTGCACTGTATTTCATCATTTCACATTGCATTACATAACATTACCCGTGTAATGCATTGCATTTGGTAACTACAAAATACATTAATTTTTTTTCATTAGATTACACTTCAATGCATTTCATTAGTGAAGTAATGTATGTAACGTAATGTAATGCAGTGTAATGCGATGTAAAGTGCATGGGGTTACGTTATTGCAAATGCAAGGAGTATGACCGACGATGTGGTAACATGTCGCGTATCTAAATAAGAAAATGCATGTGTTAAGTTAATAGAGCATGTTTGTGATGACATATAAATCATTGAATTTTGAATAGAAGTAAATCGTTGGATGAATGTACAGTCCCATGCAAGGCGCTATCGGTGATCCACCCAAAAAGTCAAAATATTCGAAATTTGCAGGAATAGTCTAAAAGTAAAGGATAAGTCTGTAGAATTTCATAAGTTATTTTTTTGCAATGCAGAATGCCAAAAAAAGGAAGAAAACAGCACTGTTCAAAGATATGAATCCCCATTCCATTATGCATGGTAGAAAATGTCCGTACAGAATGTAACTAATGACTATAAAATATCCGATTTTTTTTGTTTTTATTAGGTTGCTTTTAGCCTTACTTGCAGGGTATGTTAGGATAGCCATACTTGTTACAAACTTGCAAAAATCTGATTTTTGATTATTTTTTCGATTTTCTGATTTGGCAAATCACTGACAGTGCCTTTAAAGACACTATCAACACCAAGAAAAATTCGGCCAAAAAAAAGGTCGTCCAAAAATGCAATAAAAACGAATTCTCGCGTAGCGCATAGCTATTCTGACTAAAAAAACGAAGAGTGCTTAGGGTTTTGGTCTGTTGGAAGCTGAGACATATTTTCTTTTTTTTTTTCTTTTTTGGTCTAACTATACTGTTTTGGCCTAAAATATAGCGTTTCGTCCTTAGTACACGGATTTCAAGTCAACCTCATGCAGTTTATTATGTTAGCACATCCATGCCAATAACAAAATACCAATACAATGGGTTTTCATGATTTTTTTTTCGATGTTCTGGATTAGCAAATCGCTGATTATCCCAATTGATAGCTTTGAACATGTATATACACATGCAAAGAAGAACAATATTAAATAACATTCCATTACAACGATTGCATTGTATTACGTTAGATCACGTTTAATCACATGAAATTAGCCCGTAAATTAGATTACATTATAAAAAAGTCGATTCGCGTTGATACGTTCGTCCCCCTGGAGTTTTGGACCTATTCAATTAAGTCGGAGAGGGAAAATGAAAGAATTCAAATGCACGTGCCACACCGGATTATCTTGGAGGATACTCCGGTTATATAACTCACTCACCTGCCACTAAATACAATTTCATTCATGTATGGAAACGCACAATAGTGTATTTCAGGCCTTAACATTCCTCACAATAACATGATTAACAGAAGCCTCATTGAATTTTTCACCTCCGCAAGAATGGTACGGGGTCACATATCAGATGAATCGAGTATACATACAAGTATTACATCACGTGAAAATAGATTACATTCATTTTATAACATCTCACAATATCAAATGACGCCACATTGCACTACACTACTGCACCCTACTTCATACGCTACATTGATTTACATCACGTTGCGCTATGTTGTATTTTATTGCATTACATGCTGGGGAATCCCAATGGATGTTAGAGCAGCATTACTGTTCGACGAGGCAGACAACATTAATATTATAAGAAAAGGAGGACACTCTGATAAGACCTCAGCGATATCAATAATTAATCTCGTTGAGCCAAACAAAAATGGCAATGATCACAAAGATTCGCTGGAGGTGTAGAAGGCCAACCTGAGCCAGTAGGCATGGCGTCTAAAAACATTTAATTTAGCATTTGTCGGTACCAGTCTTTTCAAAGTGTTTCAATACAAAGAGAAATTTAATGTTATTGCATCAGATGGTGCGCCGCCGTATATGAATGTGTTGTTATTACATTCCTTGTGTACCGTACTTCAAGCTCAGACCTGCGGCACACTTTCCCCTTAATGTGAAATGCATTTTATGGTAACGAGGCCAACACGAGCCTTGGTACTGTAACCACATTTGATTAGGTACTGTCCAATAACCATTCAGATTTTAATGCCCACCATATTTCGTCATTAACCTGTTTTCATGCACAAAGATATCGTTCTATATATCACGCAGTAACGCTTCGATGCAAACAGGCTCTTATGGATCTTATTATTACTTCTTTTCATTGCTATTTTGTACATATATCCAAAAAGACATTTTACAAACATGCGGGGTTTTTTTCATATATTTGGTATACAATATTGTATAAGTAGGTATTGCTTGTGTATTTTGGCCGATATATATGAGCCCAATTTCCGATGTGAAAAAATGCAAAAGAGATGCAAAATAATTCGGCAGTCTCGATCAAACTGTTGAGAAACAAAACACTTCAATATTAATTTGGAATTCCAAAGCATTAATTGGGTTATGCTTAATCGCGTATAAGTAGAGGCCATCTTACGGATAAGCAAACAACATTACGTAAATATTATTACTAGCGTTTAAAATTAACGTTGATTGACCATCAAATGATTTAATAGTCCCTGGTTTAAAACAAACCGATCACAGGGTAGAATAGATTTTTATCTTGCCATCATAGCGGAATGCACGGAAGCGTTGAAAACTCAATTATGTGCGCCTGGCTGGATTCGGACCGGGAATCTACGTGTTACTAGAACGGCGCTCTAGATGAGCACGGGCGATGAGGCTCAAACTGAACGATACAATTACAACATCAACAAGTCACAAAATACATACATAGAATGGTCGGAGTAATATATTTCTCACTCACTTCGTTATTTCCATGAGCGAAAAAAACAAACAAATATGTTCGGTAGGGTGATGGATTCAAATAGGGCCTATGCTAATCAAGGCGTCACGGACCAAAATATGCCAAAACTGGGAGAGCTTCAGGCGGACCACGCAATAGCGGTGCACGTTACAAGAGACAACAATTAGAAATATGTAAAGACAAATCGGTATCGAATGAAAATGGTCAAACTTACATATGTTTACTCAAACATGGTTTCAAATATTTTTGCTGCATTCATTTTGAGTATGCTTTCTTTCTAAGAATGTAATTGGCTTCTCTATCTTTGAGGGTCAAACAATACACTCACGTGAACATATAGAATGTCGTTCAGGTGCAAAGTAGGTGGGTGCATAGTTCATAGGTCACTTCCACCTCAAAGATGGCTGATAATCCGAAACACAGCCGCTCTCTATTGGCAACTATATCTTTTTCCCTAATATTTTAATTATTTGTTTCATGCAGGGATTCCAGCGATGAGGAGGAATATCAGAGGAAGAAAGAAGCTAATCAGAACAATTCCAGTGTTGGAAACAATGAACTAGTTGAGGTGGTAACTATAGACGATAGTCTCAATTGCAACCATCAACAATATGAAGGGGCTTCCGGAGGATACGATGTTGAGGAAGAACTCCCCAGACCCGGATCCTCCACCTCATATGATGCCGTCAATTTTGGTTATATAGATGATGATACTGCCGAACTCGTGCCTGATGATAACACAAGTGAAAAAGATTATGAACCGCTATATGCTGAAGTGGAGTATGGTTGGGGTGGCGAACACCCTAACAATGATGAAGATGATGAATATGAGTTAGGACTTTTCGATGAAGATGAGAGTTGGGAAGGTAATGATTACGAATACGGGTATGATGACGACGATGATGATGACGATGATGACGACGATGATGACGATGATGATATTGATTTAGGTTATGATTATGACACTGATGATGATGACGACGACGATGATTTGGACTGCCCACATCATACGGAGGAAAACTGGAGACATGGACAATATAGAACTTTTGCAGTTGCCGCAGAGTGCGGCGGAAACTCTAACGACGTTGATGTCGAAGAAGAGCATAGTTTTTCACAACCATATAAGAAATTATAGCACACTATGCTTTATATTTTTGTAATCAATTAATAACATCTCGTCTGATTACACTGTTGTGAAACCACACTTCAACCATTTTTGGATTTACCAGGTGGATTTGTTTTGGGGATTGCATTCGGCTGAAAACATGTTTGGATGCTTGAAAATGTAAGTTTTAAATGTGCATGTTCCGATCGCCTTTGGGACCCCCAGATTTACCCAGAAGTAGCATAATTTTATATCAGATGAAAAAACATTTTTTTTCTCATTGTCGTCCTGAAATTCCAGCCTCCAAATCCACTTCTTTGCGAAGATAGATGCAATCAATATTAGCACAGTAGTAAATAGAGCATTGTAACCGCTTCTACCATTGAAACCGCAAATTTGTTTCCCACCCACGAAACTTGATGGTATGGTAAGCGTATGCAATTGTAAGGGTCTCGTAACATTTTGAGAATACAATACACTAAAATCGGAACAAGCACCTTTAAATATCGAGTTAGACATGTGTAGATGCGATCAACTTTAAAGGGACTCTAGGAGATG
The DNA here is from genome assembly GCA_023653785.1 of Ophioderma brevispina. Taxonomy (NCBI): domain Eukaryota; kingdom Metazoa; phylum Echinodermata; class Ophiuroidea; order Amphilepidida; family Ophiodermatidae; genus Ophioderma; species Ophioderma brevispina. The sequence goes on along the minus strand of JAMKCH010028421.1, from coordinate 15,625 downwards.
AAGGAAGATTAACACTACCCTTTAAACACTGCCTATTCAAAGTTATCTTGTCCGAGGAGCTCATAATAGAAATCCTTTTTTTTTAATTGTAGGATATGAGAATTTCCATTTGACCTTTGACTATTTGACAAGAATTCTTTGAAGTGCCCCTTGACAAGATTATATCGTCATTTGGAATAGACAGCTTTTATAGCGTACCCCTCAATTCTTGTACTCTACATTGTTTGTGCATTTTTATAATGTTAAACTATTTTAAAGGGATAAGCGGGGATTCGATAATCCGTAACTTAAAAAAATAATAAAAATCCATGTATTGGTATTTTTGTTGTAAATTGGCATGGATGTGCAAACGTACCTGGAAGTGGGTTTCTTTAAATTAAGGTATTAAAGACACTTTATACTGGATTTTTTATTTTAAAAATTCCAACTTGATGTAAAAAAAAAAACCTTAACATCAAAACGTCCCTGATTCTGAAGCGCGATATGACAAAATTCTCAAATTTTAATTTTGATGTGTGTGGAATTTTTTTTCTACATTAAAGTAGTTTAATGGATTTTTTTACTCTTGTCCCTGATATATAAGGTAATATAATTAATTTACACATTTCTATCCTCTTGCATGCATTATCACTGCTTATCCCTTTAACTCTGGAGGGGATTCAAAGCTCGACTATCGGACATGGGATGACCGGCATTTTATCACGATTAAACCGTGTTATATTGTTTAGAATAATGCAAAGTGGTCCCAACCGCGAAAAACCGGACGCGTCCGGCGGTTGAGTTTTGACGCCGCTGTTCTATAATAGATTTACTGCTGTGATATTTTTACCGCTTCAGGTAGTCTAACGGAATAAATCTTATGTACACAATGACTAGTCATGAGGTTTATTCCGTAAGACTACCTGAAGCGGTACACATATCACAGCGGTAAATCTATTATAGAACACCGTCCCTTACCTTAAGTAAATAAGCCAAAAGCAAAGTATTTATTTTAAAAATAAGAATTTTCTAATGTTGTGGTCGAAAAAATCATTCAACAGATTTGACTTTTAAAGGTGCTTGTTCCGATTACCTTTGGAACTGCCCTGACCTAACCGGAAACAGTATCATTATTATATCAAGGCTCTATTTTTCCTCATTGCCGTTTTGGAATTTTTTAGCTTCCACATCAATTTCTTTGCAAAGATAGAGACAAAACTGACATGTTAATGGTTAGCCATCAATAATGGCACAGTCAGGGGTTGCAAATTGTATTGTTGCTTCTGCCATCAAAATCGCAAGTTTTTTTCCCGTGAATGTTGATGGTGAGTGGCAAGTGGCAGACTCTGTTTCAAGTAGAGAACAAGTTACAAATAAATCGGAATAAGCACCTTTAATGTACATCAAACCAAATAAAGTGAGCAGTACGTTAAAATAATCATAAAATCCGTTATATACCGAAACAATCAATTTTAGTTCCTACTTCAAGAATGTTTTGAACTGCATCCTTACTAATAGAAAGTGTTATTTTAATATTATAGAGGGCGCATTACTGTAAAACGTAGACAACAGGTCCCGCACAAACAAGTATAAATTCGGTTTGTAGTATTATTTGCTACTTTCTTATGTCCTGGGAATATCTCCAAGTGCCCCTTCATTTTATTTGTTGCATTACAACAACACAACAATGTTTTGATCCGGGGAGGGGGTTCTCAAGTTTTGTTTGGGTAGGGACGTGCCTCCGAGAGTCTGGAAGTAGGACCCATAGCTATACCATATTTTTGCCAAAAAAGGAACCCATAGCTATACCAAATTTTTGGCCAAATTTAACCCAAATTTTGGTAATTTATTTCTCAAAATTTTAAGCAATTTTGGACAATTTTGGCTTCAAATTGAGAAAATTTGACTAATTTTCCCACAATTTTTAGAAAATTTGACTAATTTTCCAACAAATTTGAGAAAATTTTGAAAAAACCGCCCATTTTTATACCAAAATTTGCAAGAAAAAAGGTGTCATTGATATATCAGAAGTCTGAAAATGAGTCTGTGGCACGTCCCCGTATGGTCATTTGTGTTGAGAACCCCCTGGGGTTTTAATTTAGACAATTTCAGAAATCCAGTTTACAACATTATACCTTTATATAAATAATTTGGTCGTAAGTGTATCACAAACAAGCATTACTTTAATAATATTAAGTGCAATGAGCAGTTTACAGTTTGAATTTTAAAGGTTTATGCTTAGGCTACATCCACGCAATATACATCTTTGCAGTGGTAGACTTGCTCAGTTGGGAAGGGTAAGAGGAGAAACAAGAACAATGTTAAGAAGCAAGTCAGCAAAGAAATATATTCAAACATAGCCTAGTGAAATGAACTCGTACTACAGTCATTTCACTTATATTTGAAAACAAATTAAGATGTTTACATTGTGTGGAAATTTCAAGAGAAGTTAAAAGCAATAGCACATTGTTTGAAGAGCCCCCCACCATTTTCAAAATTTTTGAGAATTTTGCACAGCTGTGTTAGTAATTGTCTATTAACCTATACTTGTGAACGGTAATGCTTAAAATTGTGTATTTTTCATAGAAGATGGGATTTTATAATTAAAATTAATCCAAGATCCCGATTAATTTTGGATGAGCATAAACACGTACATGGTGCTATTTCGGTGTTATTTCATATTGGAAGGACAGCTGTTTAATTAATTATACGTGGATTCCCGATATTCATTATTCTAATTACAAATTCCTTTATCATTAACTAGTAAAGTTTACTAGTAAATTACCAATGCAACTGTGCAAAAATGTTTGAAAATTGGGGCGCTCTTAAAAATGTGCTGTTATCGCTTTGATATACAGTATTTTTATTCCCCTGCCTTAGCCATGGGAATGTTGTAAACTTGTAATGGCGCAAAAATCTGTCGTATGTTATCTGTGGTCTGTCATCCTTCCGGATGTTAGGGTGGCTCACAAACGAAAATGATAATTCCAATCATGTAAATCCAATTTGACCCATATGTTCATCATATAAAAATCTATCTGTGGCATTATTTACAGATGCATAGGTCAATGATTTTACAGGGTTTTGTTGAAAGTTTAACCTTCCCTGCTCTACCCTCCGGTGAGAGACAATGACCAATGCATTTGTTATTCGTGTGCTCCCTTTGTTTAGCGAGGGATGTGTTGAGAGTGAGGTCAAATGTCATTTCATTTGAGGTCATTAGAGTCAAATAATTTATCGAGGCATTTCATTTTCAAACCTATGTACAATCATTATAATGCTTCTTATGTCCAACCTTTTAGGGTTAGTTCTCTCATGCAACAACCCCTGGGTGCCGCGACATCACATGTGGTAGAGATTTCAAACAGATAGGTCAAACGTCAAAGTTCACTTGGCAGACAAAATCGTCTTGATATTCTCCACTTTTAAACATCACAAGTCCTGTAGAGTTTCTCTCTTGGTTTATGCACGATTCAGTGCCAACCATTTTAAAGGCCATTTCGAGGTTATCAGAGGTCATAAGGTCAAATCAGTAAAAATGGTTGTATGATCATGAATATTGGTAGGTTAAGTCAACGTTCAAAGCCAAAATTTTTCTTCAATGTCATCAGGGGTCACCTAACGAAAATCAAATGAGTAAACATTGTTGGTGCACTTAGTCAACAATCAATGCCAACAATTTTGATGGTCATTTAGAATGTCATCAGTGGTCACCTACGAATAATCAGTCAAAGTTATGTATGGTCATGAACATTGATTGCATTTCCGAGGCTGCCACTTACATACAAATTGCCGTCGGCCATGGGATGCAAGTTGTACATGCTGTATGTCCAGACTGCTAGCGGTGGCAATGGCGTCACTGCCACCGTTCAGACACGTTCAAAGATGGGTTAATACCTCAGCTATATTATCAGCACAATTGGAAATTAGGTGCAGTCCAAACATCTAAATATGAAAGTGCAAGAAGGTCGTAAGTGCAATAGCTGCCATCTGGTACATCTGTTTGCTGCCTTGTATTAGGATGACTTTGAATTTCTTTTTTTGAGTCAGTGGCTTTTGAAATAGTACCATTTCAAGAGCCACTGATCAAAAACTTAGTATAATAGTATGTTTGATGGGAATTTCTGACAAATGGCAGCTATTGCAATTAAGATCTTGTTTCATTCACATGACGAATTGTTTTCAAATAGTTAAAAAATTTGAATATTTTTATTTGCTGGCATCTTTCTTGAATGTAGTAGAAAGGTCATCATGGAAGACAAATATCACAATGGTAGTTTTTGTCAATGCTGAGTCTGGGAATAAAAGATAAACGACAGTAACCATATAAGAGTAGGCCCACCTTTATTACGGACGTCATCATTGGTCGCCATTTTCCATATAGGCGTACATACTTGCGGGAATCACACCACTGAATAAATCCCATAGACTTGTGTACAAAATGACCTCTCATCAAACGTCATTTCCTCGGCTATAAAGCGACTGGTTCTTTCAAAACTGGAATTTTTTGGAAGATCACGACCATACCTCTTCAACAAAAATGAAAAAGTCATATGATGAAGGCTGATTTGTTTAGCTACAGAGCATCGAAGATTTGCATGTTTACAACACACCCACTTCTACTTTGAAGTATACTAAAAGTTAGAATTGCACAGTTTCCCCAAAAGCTTCAGAAGTTATACAAAAATGGCACGGACAATTTTTTTACCACTCAAATGGTTTGTTATACTAGTCCAGATATTATGATTAATTTCAAATTTTATTTAAAGACGCAGCTTATCAACATTTTATGACTCCTCATTTAGGGGAAAGGTCACATTTGGAAATATTTGGAAATTGATTGTAATATGGAAATAAATGGAATAATAAAAAGGGGTCACATTTTCGGATGCCAACACTATTTTGGCTCTATGACGTCGTCACCTACTCCTAGTTTATTTAGTGGTGCGTGGTTCCTTAGACATGTGTAGTCTCTTTTTAGGTTATACCGGGGGCACTCACATATGAAATGCATAACGATGTAATGATGGTGCTTTAAAAACCAAGGGGCATTCGGTGACAGAACGTGCAAAAATGTGTTGGGTGACAGATTTACTTGTTTTCTGAAATGTAGTTGACCCTGCACAAAACATGATGCACGTGAGTACTGCCGGGTAAAGAACAATTTAGCCGTTGCCGGGGATGGAAACTACCTGGCAGTCGGGGGGGGGGGGGTTTTTTTTTTTTTTTTTTTTGGGGGGTAGGACACGACCTGCCCGATTTGGGCATTGGGAATTTCTAAACGGTAATTTGGGGAACTGCTAAGTGCATTTACAACGGTCATATTTTGGGCCATATTCTCAAACGATGTTTATAATAAAAGGTGGTTAGGCCTAAACTGGTTAGCTAAACGCACAGTTAAAAAAAAACGCAGGTTAAATATTTTAACAAGTCGTTTAGCTAACCACGATATTTAAACGCCGTAAATATCATCCACGTGCATGCGTTTTCACTGCTTATCCCTTTAATTCTGGAGGGGATTCAAAACGCAACTATCGGACACGGGATTTTATCACGGTTAAACCGTGTTTTATTGTTTAAAATAAAGGAAAGCGGTCCCAACCGCCCAAACCCGGCGCAACCGACGGTTAAGTTTGACGCCACTGTGGCATAATAGATTTACTGCTGTGATATTTTTATCGCTTTCGTAGTCTTACGGAATAAAGCTCCTGCACACAATGACTAGTCATGAGCTTTATACCGTAAGACTACTTAAAGCGGTAAAATATCACAGCGGTAAATCGATTATAGAACACCATCCCTTACCTGAATTAAATAAGCCAAAAGCAAAGTATTTATGTTAAAATAAGAATTTTCTAATTTTGTGGTCGGAAAAATCATTCAACAGATTTGACTTTTAAAGGTGCTTGTTCCGATTACCTTTGGAACTGCCCTGACCTAACCGGAAACAGTATCATTATTATATCAAGGCTGTATTTTTCCTCATTGTCGTTTTGGGATTCCACATCAATTTCTTTGCAAAGATAGAAACAAAACTGACATTTTAATGGTTAACCATCAATAATAGCACACAGTCAGGGGTTGCAAATTGTATTATTACTTCTGCCATAAAAAAGATGCAAGTTTGTTTGCCGTGAATGTTGATGGTGAGTGGCAAGAGGCAGACTCAAGAAGAGAACACGATACACTTAAATCGGAACAAGAGTCTTTAAAGCAAAACAAACCAAAAATTACCAAATAAAGTGAGCAGTACGTTAAAATAATTAAAAAATCCGTTTTAATCAATTTTAGTTCCTATTTCAAAAACGTTTTAACACTTAAGTGTATAAGGGGGGTCCATGTGGACCCAACATTTTGTTTTCCGTACGCCAATTTTAACGGTAAATTAAAAATTGCCCAAAATTTTATGTAATTTCCTAAATATCAGTTGCGCATATTTTGGTGGAAAGAAATTCAAATCGGCCATGGCGTTATTATGCCAATTAACATAATTAAGCATTTTGGTGGCGCTATTCAAAATTTGTTTTGCCCCAGGCGGTTGCGGCCAAGCCTCATTCATTATAGCAATTCACCAAAATGTCGAAAGAAATTGCAGCAATACGGAGTGCAAACCACAAACCAAATTGGGTGCTTTGATGTGGGTCGGTCATGGGTGTTCCCATGACCTACATGCGACCTCGTCCTCGTTCGTTATTAATACAAAATATTTCAGAAATAATCCTTCCAGTTGAGTTGGTTCTTCAACTCCAACGGTTTTGGAATAAGAAAATATTCCTTGACAACATATAAAAAGTTCAGAATTTTTCGTCAAGATTTCGCTTTTACGTGTTAAACCAATGGCGACGTCTGAAATTGGGATTTCTTGGCCGCCCTCCCTGTTTTGCCCCTTAAATAATTGTATCTGGAGTAACTTTTTTTAATTTTTATTTCAGCAATGTAAATGTATTTATTTTCTCCTATTATGAGCAACATTTTATGGAAAAAGGCCTTTGGCGGGGGACAGGGGAGAATTGGTGCGCATTGTAAAAATAGTTTTTAGACCGCCATTTGGACTCGGTACAAACCGATTTTCATTTTTTTCCGTTATGTGTGCGTGTTGATGGACCCCATTAATGACCGAGTTTTGGTAAAAAAATCTACCGGTTTTGTTTTAAAATGGTTTCAGAGGGGGTCCATGTGGACCCCCTATACAACCAAGGGGAGTGCAGAAGACCTTTACACTAAGTGTTTTTAAAAACGCCATCCTTACTAAAGAAAGTGTTATTTTAATATTCTAGGAGGGAGCTTACTTAAAAAAACAAAGCAAACAGGCCCTGCAATAACAACTATAACATTCAGTTTTGGTTTAGTCTCTTCTTTCGTATGACCTCGGAACATCTCCACATACTCTTACAGTTATATTTGTTGCCTTTCAACAACAAACACTGATTTGATTTTTAGACAATTTCAGAAGCCCAGTTTGCAACGTTGACTTTGTATAAACTAATTTGGTCGTAAAAGAGTATCACCAACAAGCATAATTCTTACTTTAAACAACCATTAAGTGCAAGCGCAATTTAGTTTGAATTTTAAAGGTGTGTGCTTAGGCTACATCCACGAAATATACTTCTTTGCGGTGGTAGGACGTGCTCAGTGAGAAGGAAGGGGAGAAGGGAGAAATAAATATTCTATATAAATTCTGAAAAAGACCAGTACCGAGGGTTTAAGAATAAGTCAGGAGTAAGAAAATATTCAAGCATAGCTTACTGAAATTCATAACTATACAGTCATTTCCATTGAACACAATTAAGATGTTGACATTGTGTGGAAATTTCAAGAGAAGTTAAAGCCATAGCACATTGTGTGAAGAGCGCCCCCCAACCATTTTTCACATTTTTGTGAATTTTGCAAAGCTGTGTGATTTTAAACTATACCTGTGAGTGGTTAAAAAAATGCTTTAAAATGTGTTATTTTCATAGAAGAGGGGATTTTGTACTTAGAATGAATCCAACATCCCAATTGATTAACGGGGCATTGAAAGCACCACCGTTTATTAAATTGACCACGTCAAATACCTCTAAGTGACTTGGTGAAACCAACGGAAATGCTTGTGGTTGAGCATAATTAACACGTAATGGCGATATTTCCTAGGTTTCCTAGTATTTCTTTGTGAAGGCGGTTCAGCAGCCATTGAATATACAAATTTCAGGTATAGTCAAAGGTTAAAGTTTAAAATCTCAAATGTTTGAAATTGGGGTGCGCGTTTAAAAAGTGTGCTATTATCGCTTTAAATTCAGAATGTGTATTTCACTGGCCTTTAGCAACGGTGAATGTTGCAATTGAAGCCAAGGTCTGTCGTATGTCGGCTGTCGTGTTCCGGATGTAAGGGGGTAATAAAACCAAAAGATCATTACAATCAGTAAATTCAATTTAACCATGTGATTCCCATATAAAACATCTCTCAGTGCCTTAGTTACCGATGCATAGGTCAAGATTATACAGGGATTTGTTGAAATTCTTTGTTAACTTTCCCTGCTCTAACACTCCAGTGACGAATGAGAGACATTGAGCCATATAGGTAATGACCAATACATTTGTTATTCGTGTGCTCCATTGTTTAGCGAGGATGTGTTGAGAGCGAGGTCAAATGTCATTTCATTTGAGGTCATTAGAGTCAAATAATTTATCGAGGCATTTCATTCTCAAACCTCCTATGTACAATTATTATAATGCTCCTTATGTCCACCTCTTAGGGGTATTTTCTTAGTTCACTCAGGCAATAACCCCTGGGTGTGTCATCACATGTGGTAGGGGTTTCAAACAGACAGGTCAAATGTCAAAGTTCACTTGGCAGACAAAATCAATGCCAACAATTTTTAAGGTCATTTAGAATGTCATCAGTGGTCATCTAAGATTAAGCAGTAAAAGGTATGTGTTGGTCATGAACATCGATTGCATTTCTGGGACTGCCACTTGCATACAATTTCCGTCGGCCATGGGAATATGCAAGTTGTACTTGCTGTATGTCCAGACTGCTAGCTGTAGCAGTGACATCACTGCCACCAGTTCAGACACGTTCAAATATGGGTTAAAATACCTCAGCTGTGTTATCAGCACAGTTGGAAATTAAGGTACAATCTAAACATCCTAATTCATCATGTGAGTGCAAGAAGGTCATAAGTGCAATAGCTGCCACGTGGTACATCTGTGTGCTGCCATGTATTAGGATGCATGACTTTTATTTATCTTTCCTTGAGTCAGTGGCTTTTGAAGAACCATTTCAAGACCCACTGACCAAAAACTTGGCATAATAGTATGTTTGATGGGAAATTCTGACAAATGGCAGCTATTGCACTTACAACCTTGCATTGATATGACAAATTGTTTTTAAATAGGTAAAATATTTGAATATTTTTATTTGCTGGCATCTTTCTTGAATGCAGTAGAAAGTTCAAGGAAGACAAATATCACAGTGGTAGTTTTTGTCAATGCTGAGTCTGGGAATAAAAGATAAACGACAGTAACCATATAAGAGTAGGCCCACCTTTATTACGGACGTCATCATTGGTCGCCATTTTCCATATAGGCGTGCATACTTGTGGGAATCACACCACTGAATAACTCCCCATAGATTGTGTACAAAATGACCTCTCGTCAAACGGCCATTTTCCTCACGCTATCCAACCGACTGATCTTTTAAAATTGGATTTTTTTTTAAGATCACACCATACTCTTTAACAGTTGAGGCATCTTATCACAATTTTATTACCCCCTATTTAGGAGGGAGAAGTCCCAATGGGAAAAAATTTGGAAATTGATTGTAATATGGAAATAAATGGAATAATAAAAAGGGGTCACATTTCAGACGCCAACATAACACTATTTTGGCTCTGTGACGTCGTCTGCTATACCTATTTTATTTAGTGATGTGCGGTTCCTAAGACATGTGTAGTCTCTTTTAGGTCATACCGGGGGCACTCACATATGAAATGGATAACTGTGTAATGCTGGTTCTTTAAAAACCAAGGGACATTCGGTGACAGAACGTGCAAAAATTTTAAATATGTTGGGTGACAGATTTACTTTTTTTCTGAAATGTAGTGGGCCCTGCACAAAACATGATGCGGGTAAAGAACAATTTAGCCGCTACCGGGGATGGGAACTACCTTACACGACGTCATATAGACTAATTGGGGGGGGGGGCACGCACCTGCCCTATTTAGGCATTGGGAATTTCCAAGCGGTAATGTGGAACTGCACGTGAATTTACTAAGGCATCTCGCGTCCCAGGGGACAATTACAACATTAATTCTTAATCCCTTAGTTACAAAAATCGACAGGTAACCATCAATTAATAGCCACAGTTCATATCATGATCCTTATGGAATCAAAATTATTGACTTCAAAATCGTTGGGGGTTAGTGGTTAACCATTAACCCTCTCTGCAAAACAGCGTAACCACAAACAATAGCGCTCATTTAGATTTAAATATTTCGGCCATATTCTCAAACGAGGTGTAAAATAACAACGGTGGTTGGCCTAACTGTGTTAGCTAACCGCACAGTTAAAAAACGCAGGTAAATATTTAAAGTCGTTTAGCTAACCACGATATTGAAACGCCGTAAATATCATCACCGAACTGTGACTCTTACGTACGCGTCAACAATATATAGGTCAAATATTGCCTTCCGTTCAATGTACGCAGGAAGTCCACGGTATTATATCTAGAATGTTGCGTTTTGCAAGGAGCTTTAGCATTTGTTCAGTTGTAGAGATGAAAAAAACACCGGGCTATTTAAGGTGCTTGGTTGGGATTGAGGTCTAGTGTATACTACTTGATATGAGAGCCTGGCACTTGCACATACCCCATCAAGTACCGCGGGAAAACAAACTTGCGGTTTTGATGGTACGAAGCAATAATGCATATTGCAAAGCCCTATAATCTGGGCTAATATTGAGGTTAACCATTAAAACGGCGGTTTTTTGTTTATATCTGGGAATGAAATGGATTTGCGGGCTAAAATTTCCGACGATCAATGAGAAAAATAGGTCAGGTCTGTAAATGATATCAAAATCGATATTACTTCCGGAAAATCCGGGGAGTTCCCAAGACGATCAGAACACGCACATTTAAAACTTGCTGATTGCGCTGCTTACATGTTGCTGTTTATTGTTCCGCAGTGTGTACAGGGGTGGGCATCTTTAGTCGTGAAAACAAACATTCATCTAAATATTAAACGGATACCTAACTTGTATCAGGTTTTCTCAACACAAAAGGTGTTTCTAGAAATTTTTTTTAATCATTTTGGAAATATTTTAAATGTTATTATTGCTTTTAAAATCCTGTAGAATATTGGGTCAATTGAAAAAAAAAATAAAAATCGTAATCCCATTCGTGTCTTTAGGAATATTTGAACACTAACGAAGAAATATATGTGTTCATTAAAGAATTTGAACCATATTTTCACATTACAAACGCAATAAGTGCTGGAAATTGTAAGCGGGGAACGGGTGCCAGGCAACGGAATACATGTGTAAACTGTGGAGAGTATTGTTTTGGCTTTCAAGCATTGGCACAATTATTCAGCCAATGGTTTGATACAGGCAGGTGTTTGAGTGTTAAATTAATGCTTTTACTGCCCAGGGTTTCGTCCGCGAAACTCAGTCGTAAATCTAAGTGCATACTATGTCATGACCGGAGTGGACAACTTATCCAACGCACTGTGTAAATGGTAGGAAAAGTTATATTATGTAGGACATTAAGCTTGAGTTAGTAACACGTAGGGTTACGCATGAGGTTCGCGAACGGACCCCATGGTATTAATAGGACTTTCTACCAAGGAAATTTCTCAAATCCTTATCATGGTTTTGTGAAATTTCCTACCTCACAACGAAATAAAGACGTTTGTTTAGTAAAAAGCCAATGATGACTGGATTGGAATGGGTATACATATTCATTGTCATTACAGCTAGCCGAAAGTCAAAACAAGGTTAGTCCAGTACAAAGGCAATATGATTGATGGGGGTGGATTTAGAGAGAATCCCAAAAATGAGCATGGAATAAGATTATAAATACTCTTTTTGGCATTGACACAATACCATTGTGAATTTAAATCTGATTATTATTATGGAAATAAAAGTAATTTGCGCAGCCTTCAGGAACATAATTGAAGATGGTTAAATGCCCCCCCCCTATTAAAGTAAGACATAAAAAAAACGACGTTCGTGAATAACAAACATTTGCCAACAATTATTCAGGAAAACATCTTCATTGAACAAAATGAAATTAACCTTCATTGTAAGTCATAATTGTCGCCAAATATGAAATGTTTACCGTACATGTATAATAAGGTCGTGAGCGACAAAATTAAGAAGTGTTTTATGCCATCAAATTGGAATAAAGCCAAAATTGGCATATAGCTAATTCTATTAATTAGCTGATTGATTTTTAGCAGTTAGTTTTATTCATTTAGGGTCAAAAGACATAGTTTTATATATCAATAAACATATATAGCGCGACCTTCTCCTTTTAACTTAATAGATCACCCATATTTTATATACTCAATACTCCATTGTAGGATAATTTATTTTTGACGTCTCAAACTTTATAATATCATCCAATTTGTTATGAAATCTTATAGACACTGTCACATCAAAGTTTACAAATACAGCCAACCCCGCTGAGGTTTATACCGCCGAATCTCTGATGGCTCATTACGTCATAAAAACGCGATATAACCTCTGAGCAACTAATCAAAATAGACCTTCTATATAACAGTATGCAATTTTAAGCTCTTCTTACTATATCTCTGATTGAACAATTACATAGCCTTATGAATAAGCAATCAAATGTAGTGTTTAGGGGTGTTAAGGGACGCATGTTGGATCATGAAGTTATCCCCTTTACTCACAAGAGGTCGTAGTGATCGTCATCATTTCAATACCTTAAAGCGGGTGTCCTGCATAGAAAACTACTCGAACATACTGATTTAAGTAAATACTACAATCACTTCCATTCTTTCAAAATAATTTTGACATTTACATTGTTTGAAAACTGCAAGAAAAATTATAATACAGGATGATGTGACATCACTGCCACTTTGTTGTGCACCTTTCACATACATACATGTACCATCTAGCGCCTGTAGAAAATAACAAAAGCAATGATATGTACGTGAGTTGCTGTCCTGCTTTTAAAAGAAATCTGCCAAGGAGCATGGCCAGGTGCACAACAAAGTGGCAGTGATGTCACAGCATCCTGTATTATAATTTTTCTTGCAGTTTTCAAACAAAGTGGCAGTGATGTCACAGCCATCCTATAATTTTTGTTGTAGTTTTAACACAATGTAAACGTTAAAATCATTTTTATAAAGAACTGAAGTGATTTTAGTACTTAACCAAGATTTTCCTCTGCAGGACATCTACTTTAAAGTACTTGCGTCACTGTTTATGACGTGACACAAAACCCATTAATATCACGTGCCATGATTTCACTATTTCACGATTGACCCTATGGCCTGTTCGGAAAGGGTAACACCTTCACATTTCGTACACTTGTTAAATTGCGTAGAGGCGCAAAGTGGAAATTATACAATGCCAACCGTATGCTTCGGACATAGAGTTATTTTCAACTTAAAATACAAATCGTGTTCTCAGCAAGTCACGTCGCCATTGTTGTTTAAGCAACTTAACGCCTTTAAAATGCATTGAAAGCTTTATTTTGCATTTAATCCAATCACAAATCAGAAAACAGGGGTATATAACGGCGCACACATAATCCGCTTGCGGTTCGCAAATGAAAATGTAGCGCGTAATAATGGAGACACAGGTGGCACGCCTAGACTAGGTGTAAGTTGACACCTGGGTGGATGGAATTATGTTGACACATTGCAAAGGCCAAGTGAAAAGTGTTAAACCAAAATGTTTACCACGGATAGTTTAAACATTTCTAAAGGTGCCTTCGAGCGGGCCATGACTAATTCGTATATATGGCCTTTGGCGGTATAAGAGGAGAGTTTTGAAGGATCTGTTTGGGACCAACCAAGGTCCCCATAATAGACTGGTTCCATTTTTCAAAAAGCAACTAGTCGAAGGCCATTTTTGAGGTAAAAGCAATTGACAAACAGTGTTTTTATACGGAAATTTGCTGCTGATTCAAAATCTCCGGTCCCCAAAGCTAAGTTTTCGGGGAAGTGTGGCTAATTTGCATAAATTCAATAATGGGCGCCATTTTAACATTTTTACATAACTCAAGTGTAGGCGTTGTAAAGACGTATTCTTATGTACGCTACATATGTTTCAGGCTCAGAGAACACAACTAGACGATCAGTTAAGGTATATGCCATAGATTGACAATTAATTTGCAAAAATTTAAAACGGCGGACATTTTGATTTTGTGATTGACAAATTAACGTTAAGTGACCCTAATGCTATACTAATGATCTATTGTATTCCTTAATCCCCTGAACAAACATTTGTATAGACACAAGGAATTAATCATTACAAAACCTTAAATCTTGAGTTATTGTAACAAACAAACGTTTTAAATGCGCGGCCGTTTTGAATTTAATGCAAATTAGGCACACTTCCTTAAAAATTGTCTGGGGCCCGGCAGGAAGATTTGGACTCAGCATAAAATTTGTCAGTATAGAAACACTGTTTCAATTGCTTTTACTCAAAACTGCCTTCGCTGCTATAGGAAGCACTTTTTGTGTTGAGAAATGGAACCAGCTTAGAATGTAGTCTGGAATTGCCGCAATGAATGCATATGCACTGCAAAAACAGTGCTTGGAAATTAAACACTTTTCTAAACACTAATTTGCACCACGTTTCTAAACACTGTTTTTGCAGTGTGTGTGTGAGAAACAGTAAATGTTTGCGTTATAATTCACAAGATTCTACTACTACGATAACAAATACGATGATCATGCATTTTAAAGGAAAAAATAACTGTTACTTCTGATTCTTGGAACATGTTTCTGGTCGGTATTGCTGAAATTTGCCCCACTATTTGGTTGAGAAAAAAAAATACTGTTCGTTTGTTTGTAATTGTGTTCTGATTGGTTTTACTTTTTTCTTTGTCATGCTTGTTTTCTTGATGTGGTATTTTGCTTTTTTCTCCTTTCCTTTCTTCTCCTTATTTTTTTCTGTTCTTTCTTTTTTTGTATTTGTTTTCAGGCTGATATAAGAATTCGACATGCAGTCTTTCACCTGCATGGAAACTATCTCACCCATGTCCAGGTGTCTGTAATGAAATGTTGGTATTCATGTCGATTTCCCGCCAGTAGTTGATGGGTGTTAAACTTCCATTGGGTAATTCAATTGAGAATGACTCAATTAAATCGAGAAAATGTGGACAAGGCTTACATTTATGTTTCATGGAGTCGAGGGGTCGCGGCGTGTCATAGTATTAGTTTTGGTTTATTCCCGGGGTTTATTTTCCTCAAACCTCACGATTTCACGGTCATCAAGGTTCAGATAATTGACTAGACACGGGAGTATACTATTTTGATGTGTCCGCACTGAATCTACAGGGTGTCCCAAAAAAATGCAATCCTCGCAGTCGGTGCTATAATTTCAAAATTACTGAGAATTATTCAAATTTTATAACATATTCTGAATGACGAACTTGTTTCGTACATCCTGTCCAATTGTGACCGATATGGTT
>JAMKCH010028420.1:0-17855 GCA_023653785.1 Ophioderma brevispina | reverse complement strand
TATATGTATTATGGCAAAATATGAGCTTATTTCTGAGTCAAAAACACCTGAACGGGCATCAACATTGCGGGGGAGGGATCGTTGACCATCCCCCCATCAATCAAAATATTGGGGGATATATCCCCCCGGGATTTACGACTATACCTTTAACCCTAAACACACATGCACAACACGTCGTAATAAAACATTTGTTCCGATTTCACATTTATATGGAAATATATAAAAGAAGATTATGGTTTCCTACTGGTTGTTTTTAATTAGACATCTGTGTTGTTTATAAGTAGGCCGTATTACTCGAACTACGCGTCACAATTAGCCCTATTATCTTGATACAACTTTTAATTGCGATATTGTATACAAAACATTCATTATCGCATAACGGGTTTCGATGTGCCGTATTTAAACCAATCGCAAGAGTACTAGCAACGAACGTTTTTAGGGTAATAAGGGCAACTGGCTATAAAGCTAAATAATATAGAAAAACAGCGATTGTGTGACTTATCTTTACTATTCATGTTCCTCCTTGCAGGTTGGGTTAATTCGGTTCAACAGTAGGTGCGGTTGGCGGTTGTGATAGCACTTATTTTGACAACAACACGTTGTGTTGGATCAGTCAAAGAGTTCTTAATAATGTTCTTTCTTTTGTAACCTATTTTGACTCAAACACGCGGTTACTTTAAAGGTCCCAGGAAATTAGATGATAAAACTGACCCAAATCTTTACGGGGCATTCATTTTCCACTAAACCCAGGCTAACACAAAGAATACACACCATGACATCATGAGAAACTATTGATTTTTCGTCATGCCCATGAAAGATTCACACTCATTCAACCTGGAATTGTCTATTACTTACTCCGTCTGAAAATCAATAGTTTCACCAAGATGTCATCACCAACCCCCAATATTGAATGCTTTCCTCGTTCCCTCCTTGTAGACTTGACACACACCCCACCAATTCTATTTGTTTTTCCTGGGACCTTTTACTTTTTTATAAAATTAGACGATTTGACAAGAATTAAAACAATATTTGGAAAACGTATGTTTGTAAGGTGTCATCTTACCTATCCAAATCACACTTACTGTGGACGTTTCGTCAATTAGCTGTTGAGTTTCTCAACAACTGATGGTGATTGACGATCTTCTTTTGATCCCGTCTTGTTGAACGTTGCTTAGTAACACGGTTGCCAGATGATTTCTGAAGAAGTTCGTCAAACATGTGACTAAGATTAAATTGCCCCTCATCCCTGTTCATGTTGATTTTTTTGGACTAGTGAAGATAAACCTTAGCAACATAAATTGTTCTAACAAACAGTCCTGATGAACCTATGCAGAAATTATTTGGAAAGTTTTTGAAGTAGAGAAGACTTTAGTAGAATGTTTGTTCTTTATTAGACTGTTGGGCGTAGATCAAATAACCAATTATGTACAACAAATCCCGTATCTACATCAGTCATAGGGGAAACCAAGTGCCAATTCATACTAAATTATTAATATCATATAACCGTCAGTTCCGCAAATAAAACTGGCCTTTTTACTTGAAAGATAAAATATCACCTCAATTTCTTTTCCCAATATCAGTGACAATGGATACACATCGATTTCATGAAACTAAAGCCATTCAACAATCAACATCGGCCCGGTATGGCAGTGGCCGTAAGCCTAGGGGGGGGGGGGGGGGGGGGGAGGGGGGGGGGGGGGGGAGGGGGTGGCACGTGCCCCGGGCGCCACCAATCAGGGGGTGCTGAATGACGTTGGGGAAAAAAAATTTACACTGTCTACGGCAGTATAAGGCCTAAGCTCATAACTGAGATTCCTTTGAAAGGTACGTAAACTTGCTAAAACCTCAAATCTTCCGGGGCTTCGCCCCCTGGCCCCCATCGGGTAGTATATATATGTGCTTCCTGATTATGAGATAATGAGAATTCTCCATTCTCCAAATGTACTCACACATGCTAAAACTATGAGAGCTTCCGGTGTTTCGTCCGCCCCTGGACCGTATAAAATTAATTTGCTTCATGATAATGAGATAATGCAATCTCTCCAATGCACTCCCCAAAAAAAACCCAAAAAAAAACCCATGGGGCCCCCCTAGAAATCGAGACTCCGATCTACTTGGAGATATCTGAGAGCTCTCAGAAGGCACTCAAACATGCTAAAACCCGGATGCTTCCGGGGCTCTGCCCCCTGGACCCCCCGCGTAGGGTCTTGCCTCTGAACTACATTAGGGCCCCTAAACAGCCCTGGATTGGGGCGGGGGGCTCAAGTTAACATCTTGCCCCGGGCGCCAAAGCCACTAACTACGCCACTGCTATGAGGAGGAGAAACACCCCGTTCCTTTTCATCTGGGATTGTAGGGCCATTGTTATAATTGCCACGCGTTTAAAGATCAGGTGAGTAATTTGGCCATGACGCAACACCAAAATACCTGTTCTCGCCACAATTAATAATCATTACAGAAATAAGGGTCGATGGCCTTAGTTTTCTTCTGAAACGCTGTAAATGGAATAGACATGGAGTTAGGAAATAAGCCACGGATTTTGGTTCTGCACAAAGTTTTTTTTATGTCAGCTTGCCCAGCAACGTTTTTTTTTTTTTTTTTTTTTTTTTTTTTTTTTTTAATTTAATGCACAAAACTGTATAGTTCCTTTGTGAATAAATGATGAAAAATACGGTCAAGCTTAATTTGAACACATACTATAGAAGCTCAAGATTTCTTTAGTTGTGTTCGAGGATAGGTTATTTGTGCTTAACGTAATTAAAAAATACTCATCTGATCGGGGAGGTCATAAGACCTGAAATCTTTTTTCAACTGCCTGACAAGATAACAATGGCCCTGCACTCTTAAGATGAAAACGAATCTGAGTCTTTTTCGCTCCTCCACATGCCGGGCCGATTGTTGATTATATTGAGCTGTGTGAGCTCCATGTCACTGAAGATGTTATGTATCTATTAGTCCTGCTTGGGAAAATAAATTTAGCGACATTTTAGTTATTTTCAAGAATTTACCAGTTTTTGCATTCGGGAAAAGAACGGTTATTTGATTTTAATAATTTATTATGAAGTTACACCTGTGTTTTTGCCCTAGTGCTCTGATGTAGACTACAAAGCAACACGCATAGAAGGACATGCACCATAGTCTAAATTAATGGTATATGTTTGGGCAAAATCAGTCCAATTATGTAACTCCTAGAACTTTGGCATTGTACTTACATTGCCAAATATTTACATGCGGTGGAATACTAAGAATTTGTTTTGCCGATGGCATGTAAACAACTACAAAATGTTGTAGGGGTTTTTCCTCGAAAAATCGTAATATTTAAGGAATTTCTCGACCTGGGCTCTCGTGGAGCATCTCTGGGTCTCATAAATACTGTATGGTTGCATAAAATATATTTTGTGAAAACGAAGCCAAAACCGTAAATTTTCCAACGCCTAATCTTTTAAACGAATATTTGTATAATAAACTCTATAAGGTACACTTTAACACTTTTCCGCCAAAACCGCTGTTTCACATCATATCCGGTCACCTTATTCTAAAACCCTTCATTCTTAATCAAAAAGTGGACATGATGGTTATTGATACAAGCCAAAAAAAAACCGGACATAAGAAAGAGTGTTAGCGTCTTACATTCAAATTAGTTTATCAAGAGTGGCAGAGATGACCTTGTAGCCGACAGTTTTACGTCTTTAAGTTAATTGTTTGAAGAAGTAGCCTTATCATGGCAAATTAAGATAGAACTGTGTCATATAATTTTGGTAAAGGTTTTTTTATTTAGAGGTCGCCTTGATGCATTGACCGATTTTCCGTAACAAACTGCTGTGCGAGATGTACATGTGGCGATGTGCTCTAACCGCGTGCTGATATCTATACGTTGGTCAGCAGAACTTCCATTTAAGAATATTGTGCAATTTCCGGGAGCTTTCTCCCATACTGATTGTGTGACCTGATCTACAAAAATAAACCCCCTTTCTATCACAGCTACGGGAAATAAAACAACGATGTTGGCACTAAAGCAATCCCCACGCATAAAGCAGATATAATTATAATCCAACATAAATCCCGAAAGAACAGTTCATATTCAATCTAATATAGAGTTACCAACATTTTGCCCGTTGCGATTTGTTGTTTTGATTTTGGTAGTGGTCGGCGTAATTTTTCAATATCTAAGGAGGCCTTGCATAAGATATCAGTTCAGGTTTTTCCTGTGTGTGTATGTTTTTGTGTTTGTTTTGATAGGTTGTTTGTTTTTTAGTAAGCTGTTGTTTGTTTGTTTTTTTTGTGTTTGGTTCATATTTTTATAGTTTTACTATAAGTTCCTCCAATTCGTATTTTGTTTTCAGAGAACAGGGAGAGCCTGAGCATATTAATGCAGAGAATGCAGAGGATTCGGCCCCGCCTGAGAAAATTATTAAATCGCACCGCCCGACAGAAGTGTACACTGAGCTATATTTTGAGGATGTTAATTCTAACAACCGCATAATCAGGATTTAAAACCTTCTGAACACTATTAGACAGACCGTTGCAAGGGGCTAATGAACTTTACAAAACTCAAAAGATCCTGACCCATACCTTCTCTTCTTCGAAAACACATCATTTCGCATGTAAACTCTCCAGAAGTCATCTAGCTCACGACCAAACCTAATGAATTTATGGATGGCGGGCCTTTGCACAAGAGAAAACGGTATGAAATTGGAACTCGAAACTTCCAGTGGATAACAATAAGTTGAAAGAGGACCGACATGAATATACAACCTTCTTATTATGTAAATGAAACTCCTCAATTAGAAAATACCTACCTGCATCCAAGCTCAAATGCTCATCGTTCAATATTGAAGATCCACACATTTGTTGTCCCACCCCGCAATACAATCACTCTTACGTAAACACTTCATCGGGAAAATGTTTCCTCCATCTGAAACTTAACAACCAGCCTGCAGGAACATTCCTACATAAAGTATACGCACGATCAAACTTTAACATAAATCCACCCCTAGTCGATAGATGAATTAACATCCTACGTCATCCGCAGGCGAACCCTAATGAAATATGTTCTACTTAGCTGTAGTCTTAACACACAACCTGTTTTCAATGCCAATATGAAAATCGGACCTTTTCATACAGCACCCTCATTTCTGTCTTTCTTTTAACTTGTCCATATTTGAAGCCATGCTAAAACTAAATTATACAAAGAATATTTGCAATATCCACACGCGAACAAAATCATCTCAACTGTTATTTACTCACCGCATCTGCATCTGCCTACGCCCGGTTTCAAATCCTCTGTCTTACTGTATCTATCATTTGATGCTAGGTCGCCATGCGATAGATGTAGTAAGTCGAAAGTATAAAGAATATGCGATACGAGTTTGCATCCGGGTAAAGGTAATTGGCGCAATCCCATTCTTGATTCGCTAATGTAATCGCACGTTAGTAACCATGTTCGGGTTCACCTTGCTTCATGCACCTGTCCCGAATTATGAAATTTGCATAGGATTTGTGCTGTATCAATGTGATCATGCTCGGACCAAAGTAAGGAGCGTGAGCCAGTTGACCTGGCACGGTCTTATTCAAACGTGCTCTATATCATACTATTCTGCAGGTAATTAAGGAATCACAGTGAGAAAGCAAGTCCCCTCAATTGGTCCGTAATGTCATGAGGATGTATATCAGATCACTTAAGTGAAATACCCGGAAAAACAAACGACAGATAGATGTTCATCACGTATGAGGTGCTCCTTTGGAGGCATTGATTGAAACGCAACCGATTCAAGGCGATTTAGCTTCGTAGCTTTTATAAAAAATTAAAAATGTTTTTTTTTTTTTTAATTTTTTAGGTTTTTTCTTTTTTTAAATATTTAAAAAGATATGTCCAATCATTCTCTTAGATCACAATCATTAAATATTAAGATTATTATCACAATTCAATCATTTGGATGTGTGTGTGTGTTCTTTTGAGTTGATACCGGAGGGGTTGACAATAATAATTCGGTGTATATTGAGAATCCTAGAGAGTATTATTATATAGGGGAGGGAGTGCCCCCAGCTGAAAAAGAAAATGAGGTAAAATAAAATGCAAAATAACACATGCGATTAAGCCGCCCCTTTCATAATTTCTTATTAACGTCGAATTACTTTGTTTTCTTCTTCTTCTTTTACAATAAGAAACGTGTTCCAAAGTTACACCTACAAAACATACCTTTGGAAAAATAATCTTTTCATTGCGAAATACCATGTCATGACATATATGGGTCCGTGTTTACCACGGGACCTATATAGTAGATAAGAGGACCACCAGCGAAAAACCACCAACTTACCTCATTCAATTATCCTTCATCCGACCAAGCTAGCATTCGATGTGTATACATGTGCATACAACCGCGACGTCTGTGAGCTTTATCGCTTTGCCGGGGATGTTGTCCTTTGGTAGTGCTTGGGTTAATAACCAATAGTTTAAATGATGACATGGCACGCTATGTTGGGGCGTTTTCCATGTTTTTCTGACATAATTTTTCTGATCTTCAATTTCCCATTGGCATCATGCAATATTAGA
The DNA here is from genome assembly GCA_023653785.1 of Ophioderma brevispina. Classification (NCBI taxonomy): domain Eukaryota; kingdom Metazoa; phylum Echinodermata; class Ophiuroidea; order Amphilepidida; family Ophiodermatidae; genus Ophioderma; species Ophioderma brevispina. Next base: position 11,302 of record JAMKCH010028420.1, on the reverse strand, counting down.
CGGGCTGAACGCGTGGCTGAGGCCTTCCCATTATGCCCCACACAACGACCTTCCACGAAGATCGTGGCCAGTTAGCCCTCCTGCTGAGAGGGTGGAGTTATCGCATTACTTAAGCAAGGCCGGTAAATGGGATCATGTGGGATGTTAAATAACAAAGGCGCAACGTTGTATGGCATTTGAAACTATTTGTTTTGTGGGTCCTCTTATCTACTAGGTCCATGGTGTGACTGAGTTTCCTACCGCCCATCTGTATAATATTGAACGCATCATTGTTTAGCAACTGTACCCAAATGCAATCGTCCTACAAGTCCGGTTTATTCATATAATTGAATTTGGTAGCTTATGACCTCCTCCTCTCGAGGATGGTAAATATTTTTGCTTGGAGTTATAGTAGATTTCAAAATAATGAGAACCTCATTAAAAGTTTTAGGTCTGTCCCATTCACTGTGAAGGTAAGAGGAAAATATTTTAAATGGCAACAGTATAAGTTTCTGGTACTCATACATGTATAGTAATGTAGCTAGTAAATATGTTGACTAAAATACCTTGTTTCACATCTACGATAGTTGAGTGTTTCCTTTGAAGTATCAGGATGAAAACCGCAGCACTATTTCATTAAATGCTTGTTATTTGAATACATAACTGATCTTTGACACTACAAAATACATGCTTTATCATAGTACTGGAGACATAATGCATTCTTATATCAAACACACATAACACGACTAAGTTTTGATTTTGTCCATAAAAATGGTCCAAATTTGTAAAAGAAGATAGCACAAAGGCGGATTGACAAGTCTTTCTATCAACAACCATTGTTACTGAATGCATCAGTTTTCCAGTAAGCCCGATTCTGTTAAATTAAACTTTGTAACCATGGACATAATTTTGTGTGATGGCAAAAAAGGTCAAGTCTCCACATGGCCTGAGATTGAACCATCATCCCTATGATTTATGTATGGATAGTCTCACGAATTTGAATCTACTACAGAGATACGAAAAATACCTGCATCTGCATCATAGATGAGGCCCATTTCTGCATGAGTGGCTGTGACAACTCTGGTCCGGCCCAATTAGACTGTGGGGCGTAGACAAATAACCAACCGTATAACAAATCCTTTGTGTAGTCTACATCAGGGCAATAGGGCAACCCAAGTGCAAATTCATAATAAATTATTAAAATCATTAGCCGTCAGTCACACTAAATACAGCTGGCACATTGCTTGAAAATGAAATAATATCACTCATTTCCTTTTCCCCAATATCAGTGACAATGGATACACATAGACTTCAGCCACACCATGGAGCTAAAGTCATTCAACAATTGGCCCTGTATGCGGAGGAGAACAACACTTCAAATTTCCTTTTCATCTGGGATTGCCGGGCCAGTGTGCAAGATCCAGGTGTATCACCATCACCACCTCAACGATTCAGGTAGAGTATTTTGGTCATGACGCACACACAGAATACCTTCCTCGTCCATAACTAAATAATCAGTTTACATTATAATATAGGTCGTTGACCTTAGTTTTTTCTCCTAAATTGCAATACAAAATGAGGTAAGCATTTTTTCTGCACAATGTGTTTTTTAGGTCAAAGCTTGCCAGCACCGGTTTCTTTCATGTTTTTTGTTCGTCTGTTCTTCCTTTGGAATAAATTAATGAAAATAACGGTCAAAGTTTAATTGAACACAACACTATAGAAGCTCAAGATTTATATTTGTGTTCGAGGATAGGTCTTTTGTGCTTCTCATCATGAAAACGTACTCAATCTGAATCGGGAGGACTTAACACCTGAAACTTTTTCAAACTACGTTGACAAATAACAATGGCCCTGCAAATTCCCTAACGATGAAAATGATCGAATGTTTTCGTCTCTCTCTCTCCACCAACTACTGATTGTGAATATCTTAGGCCGATGGACCTCCGTGGTTCTCTAAGTCTCGTGAATCCACTAGTCAATGATTGTTGTGGAAAATGAATTTAAAATAATTTATTATGAATTTACACTTGGTTTTGCCATAGTTCCCTGATGTATACTCAAAACAACAGCAAAGATGACATGCCCCTATAGTCTATAATAATTAATAATAACCGCAAGATTGGTATTTTGCCACAGACTAAAAATAGGCAATTTCACACCCGGATTGCAATTGAGCATCTGTCACATTCGGGCCACCAAGGTTATTTTATTGCTATCAAACACAAATCATTTCATACTGCGAAATGACCGAATTGCAAATATTTAACTGGTCCTACAAATATGTACCTAGCCTTTTAGGTTACCCTACATATCTTTATCCAGACCTCATTGGATGGCTAGGAAGAATTTCCTTCCTGGACGGCAACCAAACGTAGGTATCAACTTGCCATCGACGTACATTGGCCAGGCCAGTTTTCTTCCTTAACCTCCACACTTTGTCCTAAAATCCTAAGGCTTGACTTATAAATATAACCATCAAAATATTACAAAATTTCAAGGCATTTTTTCTTTCCCCTCCGCCTTTCAACATCAACATTACAACCTTCTCTTCTCTCAAAAAATACTTTTCATGACGTAACCTAGAATAATAAAACTAGCCTGCCAAAACAAAACCCTAAAAAGAACTTATACCGAATCGGCGCCGCACATGCAATAGTTACAAATTTTACAAGGCACTCGAGACCCAAAGCGGAATTTATAGCCGCTCTGCTGCCTCACCTGAACATAAAGTAACTTCCTAACTACAAATAATTAACATTTATCCGCCAATCGAGACCCAAAGCGGATCTTGTAAAGGATCTGCGAGAAAATACCACTACAATTACGAATTAAGCCAGTCTAATCGAGACCCAAAGCGGGACTTATATCGACCTGCTGGCACACTACACCACATAAAGTACTACAACATTTACCAGCCGAATCGAGATCCGAAGCGGACCTTATACCGATCTGCCGACACTCTATTCCATATATAATAAAATTTTTTCAATTTACCAGCTCCACATCGAGACCCAAGGCGGATCTTATACCGATCTGCCGTTATTACGCTTAAGTACCACCCAATTGATTACCCCAATTGAAAACCTGCCAATCGAACCCCACAGCTGGTCTTGACCGATCTGCAACTACGATTCTACAAATTAATCTCCCAAATCGGACCCAAGCGGACCTTTATACCGAGTCTGCAAATACTTTATAACCATATAATGTACAACATTTAACGTGCCAAATCGAGTCCCAAACCGGATCTTGTACAAATCAGCTATTAACCATACTACCATAGTGTACTGTACACTATGTATTTTACCAATTTTAATCTTCAAACTAGACCAAAGCCCGGTCTCATAAAACCGATTTGCCAATTACTATATATATATCATAGTTGTATGTTTAAAATGTATTTGGTAATGTTAAAACACAAATTAAAAGTACCAAGCAAGCCCCAACTATGATGCAAAAGAGGTACCACATGGAGGGAAGGGTGGGGATTTCAGAAAACTGACCACGCGTCCGCAGGTGATGAATACAGATGCAATTGTGAAAACAACCAACCACTGAGGCGAACGCATCAAGAAAAATCAAATGCGCCTTTAGGATGAACACGTTATATACCCAATATTAAACAACCAAAAAAGCTAGCAGAAAGACTGCTAGTAACACTGTTGCCACATATGCTGATTTTGCAAATTGATGGTAAAATTTGCACGAGCCGTTTAAAAATCAAAAGTGACTGGTGCTTCTACTTAACTGCCAGTTGTTGTGTTTAAGCGACACTTACCTTCCTAAAGTCCCTGACACAACGCTTTGAATGAGCACCATGTAGACTTAGCTAAAAGTTTGTTTATTTATTATTATAATGATACCCCGGACCAGACCTCAGTATTATAAAACGTTTTTCCCCATAAATCAACATGGTCCACCCGTCATGACTACTACTGGCCACTGCCATACCTGCCACCAAAATAGGGAAAAAACGCGAACCATTCTTTTGAACGATTTGCACAAGATTGTTTTTTTTTTCCTTTTTTTTTTTCCATTTGCCTGGGAACTCTTCCCCTAAGTATCCTCCAAAACCAACACGTTGCATGACCAGAGACAATTCAGATGTCAACCTTCCCAAATTCATAGGATTTCCTAAAAATAAAGCAAAAATATAACCCATTGGCCATTGCATGTCAGCTTGCACCTTGGACAATGACATTTTGAACCACCTGTTTTAGAGCGCCACCCACGTTAATTCGGTTCCTCACTTATATTAGCTGAAGGCCAGAGTCTGCTAAACATAACTTTGAAAGTTCCCTACTTGGGGCCAAATACACAGATTTCTTATTTTGCCTTTATATTTTTTGAGCAAGTCAAGGGCGCCAATATCATGGTTGGCCCGCGGGGCCGCCAATTGAGACCCTGCGTTAAGTCAATCAGCACCGAAATGGAAGCCCTGCCTAAGCGAGATTGGCACGGCAAACGAATGAAAGGAACCACGTTCAGCATTGCCAATTCCACGAGATAACGTTTCTTTGCTTTTTTGCGCATTACCAACTATCTTTTAATTCCCACTTCTTCTTGTGGCACTGAAACATTTTTAAACAAACGCATTGATTAGGAGACCTAGTAAGCGAAAAATGATGTTGGACAACTCAATTCAACCGGTGCTAATTGGCAGTACACCTATCCCTGTCAATCCCACATTTACCCGGTTTTGGCAGTGGAAAAGACAGATGTCAATAAAACAAAAACTATGACTTTGCCAGGCCCGAACTCGGACTAAATCTGACGGCGAAGCTACAAGCCTCGGTAACGGCCTTGATGTAAATGGACCCGCAAACCTTCCCAATTTAATTTCTTATACACGTTCCAAGCCTAGCCATGATATGCAAACGGGTAATTGTCTTAAGTGCACATCCACCATATATGCCAGCCAAAATCCGAATGAAAAAACAAACATACAATTTTTGCCGCCAATCTGGTAGGATTTAATTGTTACTCTGCTAAAGGCTGCAACATTTGGGGGATGTAAAGAATGCAATAAGAGACCGGCGGGGACTAATATTTGTTAGGAATTCCCGGAGTAGACGTACTTATATTCCTGCGTACTCATAGTCCGGGAACAATGGTGAAAAATTGGGCACTCGATTCAATTGAATCTTCACGCAACATAGTTTCACGCTTTCTACCGGTACCCGGACTAGGCTCCCGCCGGACTATAACTTCTTTTTTCACACCGGTTCAAATCTCAGTGTAGCCACTAATACTGGATTTTAATTTTGCATAGGTGATTTGGTTAAACCATAATTACCACTCTCTTTATGGCTCTATGATATGGGCAGGTGAACCATGAAAGATCGCACTTGACACTCATTGTGTGTTGTATTTAGTTTAGTTTGTTTGGATAATGCAACATGGCGCTGATTAAGCTCTCCCTCGATGTTTGCATTGTTCCATAATATTAATTATAACAACACAATATCTGTCTTTTGACACTATACTTTGAAACCACCCTTATTGACCCTTGAATGTTGCATTTGCATGTACCACGAAATTCATTGCGCAGTTTTTTTTCATGGATGTTCCCACTCACTTGACACAGTATACACACCCTTTCCTTTTTCAAGGGAATCGTTTATTTATTATTAATTGATAACGCCCACGACTTGCTGCATTTAAGCATCCGTTTAATTAATTCACTCTAACGATTTAAAGGGGGGACGCTGTTAACCGCAAATACTGAAAATTTCACATGAACCTTTGATAATATTGCCCTGTATTTCTACCATTTGAACATCAATATTTTTTTGTAATGTACGTACAGGTTCCTCCGATGGGCCGTTCATATTGAAGAACATGTCCATATAACATAAATTGCACATACGTACCAAAAAACTATCACACAATATAGATTTTGAAGGATATAAACCTCACGAATATTCACCTGCAACACTGCTATTTGAAAGTAAGGTAAAAATGGCCGAAAGCCTAGACCAAAAAGCACAGTTCATGCAAAACTGAATTATTTGTATTTTGGCTTGTTTCGCCTTCAAATAAATGACTCCTGCTGTCAACTACAAATTTCATATCCACAGGATCATTGAGTTCTATTATTTGCTTCAACAATTGATGCAAACCAACTTACTTTTACTCCCCTCCGACTATTCTTACACTATTCTGTAAAGCTTTCTGAATAACATTGAACGAAAGAGGCACGCAACCTGAGATAATTGATTAGGTGCAAGATTCGAAAAACCTGACGTAGAATTTTGACCATAAACAAACCGCCAGTAATTTAGTGTAACATTGGCAACTGTTCATTACATGAAGTCCGAAACCGAAATACCTTGCATTGATGGCATGACTTGCACTCGCGGAAGCCGCGCTATAGGTATTGGTTGTCGAATATTGAGCATAGGTTATTGTCCTTGCCACGTAAACTGTTGTACATTGGCTATCGGCGGAGGCTGGCCCTTTGCCCTTTGAAGTTGAAATATCGGGTGCTGATCATGAACTCCAGTCCTTGGCCCGCACGGTAAGCTTATGGCTGCGAATCGCCATTTTTGACATGATACTTTGCACCAACTTACGCATTCCACGGGGGGTTCAACGAACTTACAAATACGTTGCTTTACCATATGGCGCTGCTTATCTTAAAGCGGCCTGGTCTAAGGCCCTGCCCGATGATGATATGTCCGTTCTAATAAGTTCCATTGATTCAATGCTTCAGTAATACTGGTTTCCATCTGCCTGGTCCGCGAGGCATTTTTAGTTGGAATGGAAACTGAACCAAAAATGCACCAATAATTCCTTGATGACCTGACCAAACAACCGAATGTCCGAAGCAGAACTACTCCTTTTTTTTCGGGATTTAGATCATATACTAATGCTGTAGCACGTCCGCATGTTGTATGAATCCCGATTGCACTTGTGAAAACACCACCATGAAGGCAGCACCGCAATCAAGAAAATCAATGCCGCTTTAGCAAACACCACACAATACTAGCCACCCCCGATGGCGATTGCTGCACCTATTGACATACAATCTCGCCCCTGCCCGCAATTCAAATTACTGCCATTGCATACACTGGCCTTTTATAACCGGTCCGCCGGCAACCGGCAACAACGTTTTAGCTGTTGACAAACCCGTTTTCTTACGCTTCTCTCATAAAACGTTATCTGCTGGACTTGTTGTAATTAACACTACATAGGCCTGTATTTGAGAGGCAACGGACCGTATGTATCTGAATTATTTAACCAACCATCCCAGCGATTACAATTTCCATCTGATGAACTAGAAGAAAATGGATTGATTTTCACTCGAATTTGGTTCATTCCGCGGCGATGAACAACTCACCGTACTGTTGCAATTCGCAACCGACTTCGGGCACCGTGTTGTTTAACACTTATTGAAGCTCAAGTGTACCACTTTACCTTACCTCGAGATTGCTCTAGAAAACGTGAGTTAACCCAAATAACACCCAAATAACGGTCCCTATCCTGAAGTTAATCAAAGCTCATTCTCGGATAAGGCAACTTATCACCAGATAACAAAGCTGAACCCTAAATGACGACCCTTATCTCGGGTTAACAAAGCTTATCCCGAAGGCCCTATCTTGAGGATAAGGATAAGGATATATTTAACAATAAAGAAAGAAAAAGTTAAAGGACCCTGTGTACACAGGGAATGAGTGCCCATCTCCTTTCGAATCGATTAGGCAAGAGGCTCCACCATATAATGTTACTGTAGAGGGTCGCCACACCTCACACAGCGAGTTTGTTACTTCCCAGCATTGAATTAATACCGGTACCCATTTATACACCTGGGTGGAGAGAAGTAATTGAGGTACACGCGCCTAACTCAAGGGCGAAAACACATGACCCCAGCGGGGCTAGACAACACAATCTTTGGATTACATGTGAGGACCCCGAACGCTTTTGATCTCACGGACCAATGTGCCCTATGATAAAGGAAGAAAGAAGAAAGACCCCTAATGCTATTATTTGGAGTTAACACTCCTTATATGGTGTTAGCAAGTTGAACAATCCCCAAACAACAAAGGCTTAAAACCATAAATAACGATCCGTATCTGAGTTAACACCAAGTCGAAACCTAAATATCGGTCCTATCTGGAGTAAAAAGCTTATCTCAAGGCTGATCCCAAATGAAGTACCTTTTCTTGAGTTAAACACTCATTAGACTATCTGGCGTTACAAAGTGCTGTGAAACTACGTAAAGGACCATCTGACGACAACCAGCTTAACCAAAAACACCGATCTATCTGGGGTTAACAATGCTTATCTCGGGATAAGGTTCATTATCTCTAGATAAGGAAACCTTATCTCGAGATTAGCTTTGTTAATTTCCGGATAGATTAAGGACCGTTATGTTGGGTTCAGCTTTATTATCTCCAGTTAATAGAGCGTGTAGCGGCGACAACGGACGGCTCCCTTTACTTCGAGATAAGGAACCGTATCTCAAGATAAGGCAATTCTGACGTGGGTATTAGGTAGCAGTGGCCACTGGCTTCTAAAAACTTGACATCCTGGCTATTTCACTCGGGGTTCAGTAAAGAGAAGGTCTACGTTAAAGACCCCCTGCAAACCTGAAACATCAGAACCCCATCACTGATGCTCCAACAAGATGCGATAAGACAAACAGGCTGACCGCGATGGGCTGTGGGGAGATGCTGAACAGAGCACGCCTCCATTGCTCTTCCAGGATCCCAGGTAAAAGAAGTTCTGAACTTGTAAGCTAAAAATGTTAAATGTAACATTTTTAAAAAAAAAAAGTGGGGGGGGGGGCATTTTTAAGTTTAGAGGCCAAATTGCCTCTGCTGTCCAGTGGTGAGATTATTTCGAAAATTGGACCACATTGCGTTTTGTTCCAAAAGTGGAGGCCATGGCGCCCCCAAACCCCGTGCCCACCGCGGCTGACAGAAAATGCTTGTTGAGACGGATGGCGTGTTGTGTGCAGTTATTGAAACACGTGTTTGGTATAATTGTGGTTGTTCCAACCAGTAGAATATAAATAAATCGAACTTTGTGGTCAAAAACCTAATTTACGGTTAGTTAGTTCAAATAGTGATGACATTTTGACGGAGTAGCAACTGAAATAATTTTCGAGCAGTTTTGATTTTGGCCTGTTTTGAAAATTGGTAAATTCGTTATGATGTTAAATGAAAATCACAAATAAACTTGAAAGACGGACTAGGAGCACCATTTAGGCCTTGTGGGAAACATAAAAACTAATTAAAAGCGGATTTACATCATAAACGAAAGGGAACCATTACACTAAACTATATTCAAGAAAGTACAACTTCGAACTTCCATTTGGAAGCACTTAAACATTTGATTAAATGGAAAGAACCCTTCTTAGTCAAAAGTTAGTAAATGAAGCAAAGAGAAAGTATTTATCCAAAACGCGTAAAGTTTGGCTGAATGTTTTTAAACAATTTAATAAAATATAGAGGTTTGCCATGAGTATTAACGAATTCTGAACTTGTTCAACAAGATCAAATCAGAACCGCTGTTATTTGCGCCACATTATTGATAACCAAGGCGATTATTCCCAAGGTTGCCTACGCAACCATAAATTGAAGGGACGCATTACGGTACAAGACACCCGTTCTATTCTGTTGTCCTAGACAATAGATTAAAACAGGCACAACATCTCTTAGGGTGTTCCTAAGCATGAGCACCAGGCCGATAGTATTGTTTTTATTTTTTTTTTTTTTTTTTGTATATGAATTACTAGTATTTCAGGAATATCTAATAATTATATGGTGGTCAATAAGAAGTCATGAATTGATTTTACTCACTAAAATACCAAACGGCGACGATAACATATATAATAAAGTAAGCTTTATATATAAACTCTATAAATATCGAGAAAATATCGCTAATTCACCTATACCGTAAAACTAACTGGTCGTTTTTATCTGTATTCCATGCATCTGATTCACGTTCAGTATTGCATTCGACGTATTACTTGACACAGTTTAACCCCAAACCCCCAGTACCCATAACACGTCATCACCCTCATTTATCCATATCATAAGCTAACACAAGAGCTATCGGAAATTCAATTTTTTTCCAGAATGACGTTCGCTTTACAGCCGTACGCGATGAATATCTAAATTAGCTTCGTTGCATACCCATCAGTATTACGAGCTAATGAGATCGCAAGTCATCACTTATGAACGTAACATTACGTCAGCAAAAGTGAATATGAATAATAATGATCGTGAAACGTCATTCGACATGAATTCAAAGTCGCGATGAATATTTATGAGGAGTGGTGCGACATCGATCGCTGAATCCAGGTATGAAGAACAGTTCGAAACACGTGTACGAACGTATATGACGATACTAACACCGTAGAAATCTTATCAAACGACTATACATTAACATTTTTATTCCCTAAACTCACCCACCCATAGAATATTATACTTCTGTAATACTAATAATGCGTTTTTATTTAAAGTGTAATGACAATACAGGTGGCTAGTGCTCTGCCTTAATAATGGACATTGAGTTAATAAAACCTTTTAGAGTACATACACCAAGTACAGGCAATGACAAATACATGCAAGCGTAATCGTGTTGTGGTTTATGACTTGTAACTACGCTGTGACAAAATAAATCAAGAGATAAGTTCAGTTATTGTGCATTGAGTCGTTCTTAAACTAGTGCGGCAATTCCAATAGTGACATTGAATATGAATCGCAACAAACAAATACAAATTTGCAATGAAGGTTTGCGATAGTATACCTGCTAACCGCATCATTATTGGTCGGTGGAAGGTAAGAACAGTGATGCATTTATGATAAGTAAACACGGAAACATTTTTAATAAATTCCCCAAATACCTCCTCAAGGGTCGTTTCTGATTCGTGATTGAGGCGATACCTCGAAGTCAAGGCGTGAGGTTTTGATGTGCGGGTAGTTCAAGTTCCCATTTAAGGACAGTTACATATATACTGAGAATTACCCCCCTTCTACAGGAGGTGACCCAGTGGTGTAGCCGCGGGGGGGGGGGGGGGGGGGGCTGTTGTTTGAGATGGGACCTCGGTCCACTTGAAGAATTCCGGTCATGTGCTCGCAGGTCGGATTATACCCAAATATAGGTTTAAAGTTCAACGGTCAGCGTGTACAAGGAAATTTAAAAAAAAAATCGTGCAATAATTAGCCCTCAGAAGGGACATTTCAACGCATCATAAAAACCTCAGATCTATAACGAAATCTGTGGAGGTGGTACCACATCTTGGTCGTGCAGCCCTGCTCAGAACCGCTTACAACTCGTCCGCAAGAGTTTTGACACTTTATTTGAGTTA
>JAMKCH010028419.1:0-17810 GCA_023653785.1 Ophioderma brevispina | reverse complement strand
ATGTATCCAATAATACGCCATTCGTAAAACTCAGCGAAAGCAGTCGCTTTTCTGAGTTACGAATGGCGTGTTATTGTTACTTTCGCTCCATTCGTGCAAAATAATGGAGCGAAAAAACAATAGGGTGACGTCACAGATGTGTGTTAAATTTAGAGAGCAACACAGTATTTCTAGTCTTTCAATGAACAAGGTGATTTGGTCCCATAACAAGATTTGTTATGAGACATATCGCAATCCTGTGCTATTTCTCTAGCAACAAAAATTTATATACTTTCCCTAAGGCTATGGGGAAGTGGTTTGCCGTGGTGAGGTACCTTAACTTAGGCGCTTTCCTATCCGTTGATGGTCCTTCATAATTGACTGGAGCTAACATCTTTTCTTTTTTCTTTAGTTTAACTACAACTTTGAACATTTGACACAGTTTTATAATTAGGCAATGCTATCAACTGTTCTATCAAGCTACTGTTGCATATTTGACACATTTTGATAACGAAGAGATATTAAATGCATCTTTGCGAGTCAAGCTGTTGACTAAAGTTGACTACAAATGTACCCTTCTTTAAAATGTTGACTTATAATCTTATTTATGGATATAGCTTCAACCGTGACAATAAGTGTGTAGCATTTTTAAAAAATGTTGATCCGTAATCTAAGCTTCGCTTATTACATACATGGCGTATAAACAAACATTTCAAAATGTGAACCGCTGAAAATTTTGCCCAGTAATTTACTCATTAAAGGTAGGGTCAATTTTAATTTTTTTGGTATGAGAAGAAGCGTATTTAAAAATCAGACAATTACATCCGTAACAATTCATCCGTGAAGCGGCAACCGCGAAAACAAATGTTAGCCGTGTAACTTAAGGTTTAAACCTAGACAAAGTATACTTCTTTAATCCTTACAATGAGCCAAATACATTGGTGTATATTTAAACACATTTGACTTGATTTTAAATTTACCCCGTACTAATTTTACCCCCTTATTTTACAAAGTTCCTCTCATTTCCAATCTGATTCAGCACCCTCCAAACTATAGAACAACATTTTCAAACCTTCTTTCCAAACTTCAAGAATAGGCATCGAGGGGGAGAGTTGTAACCCTAACTAAAAATGTAATGTGGCTATGGAATATCGTAACAAACGCGCCACTAAATATTAACTACACTTTGCAAGGTTGTTGTTTTAAAAGTACCGTCATGTTACCATAATACCAGGAAGATAAGAGTTGGATTGACTTGGTCAAAATATATCTCACCTCTATGTCTTTTTTTAACATTAAACTCCGCGCTGTAACAATTTCACTAGAATCAATCTCTACTAAAAATCTCTGTCCACGGAAAAGAACACTTTTTACATTAGCATAAAATAAAACTCATGGGGATAAAACCATCAGTGAATACTGTACCACCGAGAATTAAAGGTGAGATAAAATATCTATATTATTATCCTCAAAAGGACAATTGAAGCTTTGAAGAACGTGTACCGGGGTAAAAGACCACGGTACAGGCTTTTTCACAATTAAATAATTTATACCTTTTTCTGTCCTTCAATGAGTGGGAACGCCCATTTCACTTGCGTTATTTTATCACTATCAAGTTGTCCTCTACTTAAAACATCGCTTTAATCAGCGTGACAGTGAAATACTAGCATGATTACATTTCATGCGCGTAAGTGCTAAAGAAAAAACATTGATATTTAAAGGAAACAAAGGAATAATATGGAAATGCCGCGATTCTTCTCTTACGTACGGAATTTTCCAATAACGTGTAGCCTGGGTTTCCTACCGAAATCATTTTTTACCGAAATTCCTAGCCCACAATGCACCAACGATGACGAGTAGATATGCATCACCTTCACGTTCCATGCACGCCTCGCGGTTTTAGTGCGCCTCCTTTAACTACGCGCACATTTGGTGGCGCAAAAATTACAAGGCAAGCAAAGAGTACTTGTTACTGTTAAAATTTTATGTACAGCCACGTTTTTTCACATTTCACACGTTTATGAACAGAAAATGACCGTATGACACACAAAACACCAGAGAATATATATGCGCTATTTTTTTATCTACTCGTACATCGTTGTTACATTGTGGGATTAAGGAATTTCTGTCAATGATTTCCGGTAATGAAACCCAGATCCACGATTGATTGTCCTTTATCTTTCATTTCAGGCGACAAGTTTATTAGAAATGCACATGTGAGCAGTAGCGATCCAATTTCCCTCCTCCATTGTGCTTAGCAGTCTTATGAATAGTCATCATTTGCCGAACATGGGATTTACAAAACTTCCAAAAAAAGCATCGCAATTAAAAAGTGAATCGTTGTAATAAACATGTTCTTCGAAGCTCTTTGAAGATTACCACTTTCATGTATTAAGATTTTAGGCATTTGAAAGATGTGGTTTATTGCGAAGACGGGTAGGATACAGATTAGAACGGCAAAAATAATCCGATACCTATACAGCTCTAGGGAAAATATCCCGGACCACTCATGCTAAGGCATAACATTATACAATATCTATAATGAAAATAATCATTGCAACACAATCGGGCTGCTTTTATGGAAATATGCGCTCTTCCCAAAATTCGCGCAAGTGTATAACGTGTTACGTGATACCACCCCCCTCAAAATCTACACGTCAACACTCAGGGGCTTTATTTCGTTATTGCTATGGTGCTGGACATAGGGACTATCATTCTGTTCACACCGGTTTACACTCAGTATTCATGTCGAAATATTCGATGTCAAATAAAGTTTGGTGACGACGAAAAGGATTCAACGTAAATCGTGACGTATGATAAGAAAAATTCCTGTAATTGTCGAGTTTAAAGAGAGTAAATGGCAGTGGACATTAGGGCCGATGTGAAAGTAATATTTTTAGTCACAGTCCGTGTACATTACGACAACGGAAATAAGCAGTTAGTAAACTAGTGTTGCAAGAGAAGTCAACTGATCGAGTGCTCCTATTCTTTACCATTATAGCCAGACTATGAGCTACGGCCTGGATATAATTACAAATCGCAAAAAAAAAAATAAAGAAAATAAGAGTTATTTTGTTTTTGACCATATCTTGTGTGCAAAGATGAATAATATTGGCCCCAGTTGTTCAGAGTCTATGTTGAATTGGGTGTCTAATAAATTATGATTTAGTAACATTAACCAGGCGATGGCACAATAAGTTGAAATCTTAAAATACCATTAGCTGCCAAAAATTTTTTTTGCAAAATGTCAGTAAGAACTTGTAATACTAAGGTAGGGGGCTTCAAAAACAACACGGTTTTGCTCGCCTTTTTTCGGTGGAACCGATTTTATTGTTAAAGCGATGACACACGGCCTAGGCGCCTGAACGTGAGTCAACCAGCCTTGTTAGTTGAATCCACCCTAGTAATGCACTTTTAGCGGGGAGACACAGGCTGGAATTAAAATGTTAAAAGTTAACGCCCCCTTTTACCATGTGTTGAATCAAGTGAGTCATAGATTTTGTTCTAAAACAATTGAGTGCATAGCACCCTAACTACGTTAAATAAGGACTCTTTAAGATCATTTATACGTATAAGTACCTTATGTTGTTCTTGCATTGTTTGGAAACACGTGATTTTAAAACACATATATATGAGAAGAAAATGAAATCATCATTGTTTTGAATTTTGAGAGGAGAAAAGGGGAGAAAAAGCAAACACGTTTTCGAAGTTAAAAAGGACGCCATTCTTCTCCTATTTTGAATCATTACATCATTAGATTTTTTTATTAGATTTCAGTTAGCATTTAAAATATGGGACGCACTGAAGGATAATTTGGTGTTTTCGGTTATGAATTGACGAAGGGAATCTGGATTACTGATATAAGTGTGTTTATGAAATTCAGGAACCGGGTGATTGGTACATAAAAAGATTAGTATCTGGTTCTGAGAATATCGCAAACCCTGTGAGAGTCTCTTAGTAACGAAAAATGTACTTTGCCTAGCTATGGGGAAGTGGTTTCGTTGTGCCGGGTCTTATAATTGACTGGGAGTTAACATACTTTTCTTTTTTTCTTTAGGTTACTAAACTTTGACATTTTGAAACATTTGTATAATTATGCAATGCTATCAACTGTTCTATCAAGCTACAGCTGCATATTTGACCATTTTGATACGAAGAGATTTAAGTGCATCTATGCGGGTCAAGCTGTTGTTAGATGTGACTTCAAAACTCATATCCTTTAATTTCTTTACATGTTTGACGTTACAATCTTCTTAATTTTAATAGGAGTATAATATAGCTTCAACCGTGACATAAGTATTGCAAAGTAGATTAAAGTGGTCACTTCGAACCTATAGCTGTAACCCAAGCTTCCGTTATTACTTAGGATGGGCGTTTTTAAACAAACATTTTAAATGTGAACCGCTGAAAAACCTGTCATAGGATGACAGAATCAACAAATCTGTGTTGCAAAAAAAAAATACTTGAAACACAGTGTATATTGCCTTTTCTTTTTTATAATGATGGATTTTAATCAACTTTTTCATTATATTTTGAGGTTGGTTAGTTTTTTCACATGTCCCTCGAATCATATCGAATAATTTCTTCGTTCAAATCTTTTTAATTTACCGTGTTATAACTTGCCTTAAGATGGTATGCATCTTCGGAGCAAATCAACCAGGTTTTGAAGAAGACTAGAGAGCAATATTTGGGACCAATTTTTTAAACGATTTGCCATGAAATTTAAAGCACTTTTAGTAAATAAACAGGGTCTTTTGATTGAAAATTGATGATTTTTGAAAAACTTATTTAAAATTCTACTGAAATCAGTTTAAAAAAGGTTAATGGTAACACCAAATGAACACCGAAAATCGAAAATGAATTCAACGGTGACAGCTGATTTTTTAATGGCTTTTCAATATTAAAATTTCTGAGGGGCTTCACACACAACAAAACATGTATTAAAGAGCATAAATTCTACCTTATGCATGATGATGAACAGTGACAATATATAATTCTGAAAAAGAATAAGTATGAAAAAAGTAATTAAACAATACATGGTAAATTCTAGAGAATTCTAGAAACAACTTTTACTAGTTATTAGTTACAACAAGTTTCAGGTTTGTGGAAAAAAAAAACAGCGAACAGACAAGAGTACTAGCGAATAGACAGCATATACGCCAAAATGGAACACTTACAGAGAGAGAGTAGATGAAACTTTCTGCATGGTGTCTTGTTACCAAATTTTACACTGAAAAAAGGAGAAGGGGATGTGGTGAATATTTTGATAAGCAGAGGTTTGTCCAAGGAAACCATCAGAAGTTATACGATGGTCAGACATCTAGAGAAGAGGTTTCAATTTTCGAGTCAAGAGACCCTTATTTTGAATTGCCCATTACTGCGTCATTCAAAATTTAAAGGGCTGTGTTGAAAATAATTGTAGTTGTAGCAAAAAGCGGTAAATGTAGTGTAGTACCGAAAACTGAGTATCCTTTCACAAAAATTGTCAAAACTTCGTAGTCCCTCTTTCGCTATTCACCCTGTCTGCCTGTCTGTCTGTCTGCCTCGTCTCGGATCTAGCACGTTAGACTCCAGTCTTGTTTAAGAAAGTCTGCTTCGCTACAAAGGCATTTATTTATTGCATTCTGTAAATCGACCAAAATTTGGGTTCAGAAGGTTATTTGGGGGGAAAAAGCTACTTAGCGCATTCAAATTTAAGCATAGGAATGGCAAATGAGCGTGAAGAATCACAAAAATACCACCGTTAATGGTGGAGGAGCAAACTCTAGCCGTTGATAAATCTTTGATATTTATTATTTTTAAATCCAGTATAATTCTAAGTGTCAAGTATCAGAATGATAATCAGTATGTCTACGAGTATCTAATAATCAAAAAGTGTTCGATTAAAGAAGGAACTGTTTAGAGATCGATAAATTAAGTGGCACACATTATTGGACTGCCTTAGTTATATGTCTCACTGAAGTACCTTCCAAATAGAACTACAATGTTTGTGGCAGAAGAGCATACGACGAGTGACTGAAGGGTATTAAGTATCAAAGAATAGCGCAACATCTTTACAAAATTGATTGAAATCACACTCATGCACCACTCCTTCCCCAAAACTCAGTGTCGGTCTATGTATGTTAAAAGAATTGCTGACAAAATCGTCCCGCGGGATAGGGAAACATCACGTACAAGTTACGTGTTCGCCAATTCACGGTCTTCGAAAACAGCAGGGATAACAGCATCTAAATTTGCCAACATGACTTTAATCAGAATGTTCCGTCGCTTTAAAAATCGTAAAGACTATTTTTGTTGTGTACTAGGAGTGCACTGATCAAATTGAGAGCCACTTGATGCCGAAATCTGGCGGTACTGCGATGTAGTAATACACTAATTACATTGTCAAAATGCACTTTGGCCTCCAGCAAGAAACGAACGGAGAGCAGATCGATTGTCAAGCACTGCAAAGGGGGCTTTAGTTTGCTGCCTTGATTACGTCCGTGGGATTCCAGCGCAGCTGAAAATCCCACAGGAGGGAAAGAAAGAGTGCTAATTTTGCATTTTGAAGAATATGCAAGGCAGACCAGTGAACGAATTTATAAAATAATACAATAAGACAAATTGAGAGAATAGGCGGAAAAGGCCAAACACCCAAACTCTAGCGGTTTGGATTCGTTATTGTGCCTATCCTATTTTATTTTGAAAATCTGATGAAATGGGACTGGTATCTTATGATATACTGTAAAATACTATTAAGTAATATCTTATTGCATTGAATTATATCCTATTATTTTGCCTACATTAAAATTGTATCCATGTCACGAGTATATTGCTGAAACTTATCGCCTTTGTCAATACAGTTTTATACTATTGTCATGACATGATACTTGTTTTCCTCTTTTACTCACTACTTATTACTCATGACTTTGCTTTAAAATGCTTCTCTTACTTATATCAGGATACCGTAAAGCGATGTTAAAGTTCGACCCACGGCGTGAAAATCAAGTCTCGTTTGATAGCGTCTATGTATTATTTGTGGGTGATTGAGATTGTGTGTGAGTATAATAAGATTGTTAAAGGTACCTCACCCCGATTACGATATAATTTTTTTTATTTCGTAGAAGGAAAAAATAAAGGTTTCTAATGGTACCTAAATCTCAGTTTGATGGTGGACATATTGGAGTCGAGGCTGAGGACGGGTCAGTGCCGCTTTAAGTTTCATATATATTTTAAATTCACTTCAATGATATTTATGATGATACGTTTGATTCATTCTTTACCTGCTTAGGTTCATTTTTCTCAGTTCATTTCAATAAACCTGGTTTTAAGTACAATTGAAAGAGACATTTTGCCAGCTAGAGATTGGAATAAGAATGAACAATCTCCATAATCACGCAGGAGAGTGTAGGAAAATGCAAAAACACAGAAGAGTATTGTAACATGAACTAATACTACACCCAGACTGGGAGAAAAAAACCCCGAAATACAGATCTCTAAGGGTCAGCAATGTAAATTTAACCAAACATTATTTAGAAGGATAAAGCTTAGTTGACATATCACTCCTCGTCACACTTGGTGTGTGATAATTGCACGTTTGCTGAGGTCCTTCAAAAATGTAGAAGTTTTCTTTTAAGAGGGATTACCATGGGTGCGATCACAGAGGAAAAGGGTTTGATTATGGCTTCTTGTTGTTTTCGAAAAACAACACCTCTATACCCTACTCATACAAAAGAGTTTGGGCGTCAAACCCTGCTCTATTTATTTCTTTTATGGTTGTGAGCTTTCTGAATGCTTTGGTTAAATGTAAGTTCAACAATTTGAAGGAGTTGAGAGCAGAATTATTAAGAACTAGACAGGTCTTTGTTGAGCGGACAGGATATGGCATGGACGGGGTGGTGTCCAGAAATGGCTCCCCATGGCAAGATCACAATAAAACATTCGAAGATCACTTACCTACGCAAGTGTCCAGAGGATGATTCCAAGAAACAGATCTGTGAGCATAATGTAACGACTTCAACTCTTCAACTTTATTTACCATCACAAATCATGTTACACAAAAACAAAATTACAGAAAACAAAAATTTATGGGGGTTGACCAAAATGCCAAGAAGGACCAGAATGGGTCAAACCCTGAAAGGTAGTTACAAATATCTTAAGATAAGGACATAGAATCAACAAAACACGAAAAAAACGCAGTGACCCAAATGCAGCTATTTAAATTGCTCAAATTGCCATCAACAGCAGATTGCATTAAAAATAAAATAATGCAAAAAAACTTGATTCTAACATATTTCTATAATTGTTAAGGATGTTTTAAAGGGTTTCTCTCTTACCAACATAAGTACATTTGGGCAAATATTCTTTTGCTCAATGATCTCAAATTATTTTATTTGGTATATTATGGTATGAAGACATTCATCGTTACCGAAATTACTAACCGAAGACTTTATGTCGTAGGTACTGCCTCCAGATTTTTTGCAAAAGAAGTTTTGATATGTGGCAATTATTTCCTTTGAAAACTGACCAAGAAGTTGCGTAAACCTGAGGGTTTAAGTACTTTCTCAAGTGTTTATTATATTCTTTCATTATCAAAATACTTTTTGATATGTAATCAGTTATTCCCATGGAAAAATATGCCAAAAGGAAAGATCTTCATTTCAGTTATACAAGTTTGTTATACAAAAACGTATACCTGGAAAAAACATAGGCATGCCCTAATGACCCGTTAATATGAACATGAGTAAAGATCAAAACAGTATAGGTTGGCTTTATTATCATCAAAAACAATGAAATTCTCCTTATGTTTCCTTTTTAGTTTGTTTCTTTACATACAAAACCAGAGTCTTAAATCTTTAGCACGGGATGCGTTTGCTGACTAAGCAAATAGCTCTCCTTCCCCTCTGTCTATCTTGGTCTGATCCGTCACGGGTAGGTCCTGGCGAAACGTTTCGGTCATGGTGCCCTACTCGTGGTTAAAGCGACACCTGGTTTGGTTTCCCATTAACTTTTGTTTCCTATGCATACAGGCTTGTTAAAATTTAAATGTAACTTTGTTGGTGTTGTGTACTGTATCTGTATCTTGGTAAATTCCTTACACAAATCCTTTTAGTAAAAATCTATATTGTGATTACGATGCATCGCCAAGTCGGTTGGTGGACACTGTTTCAAAATTCAATAAATTCAAGCCAAACATGTTAAAAGCATGTATATATAATGCTTCAAAGAAACATTTTCAAACATTCTGAAAATAACTTAGATTGTAATCACATCGAACTTTGCATTGTTTGAAAATTCCAAAGGAAACTTTTCAATTAAAGGGAAAACCGTACTAAGAAAACTTATACAATATACGTTATAAAAATAATTATTGAACAACTATCGAGTGGTTTCATGGTAAAACGGAATTCTACTAACCATAAAAATGAATAAAAACATTTGTTCTGATAATGTGCTATTTGAATTCGCGCTAGTGTATATGGGATATGATATGTGGAGCGTTTTACCTGGCGGCACAGTAGACGTACGTGTTAGTGGCTTTCATATTGGGCATATCCACTGGCATGTATGACGCAAACGTGCCGACGATCTCATAACACGTTAGACAATAGCGCAATTTTTTAAATAGCGAGTGGTCAGACTAGAGGGGTTTAATTACTTGTTATGGTTAATATAATTGTTTTTTTTTCCGTTTTTGATGAAACAATCAATATGTGGTGGTACGGTCACCTTGACCAAGGCCAAAACCACCTCAAAAACTACGGATTCAAACTCCTGAATAACCCTAGACAATACACCTGTGAAACTTGATACAAATTTTAAACAAAGTAATGTATTTATGTGTGTTAAATCAATCTCATTCAAACATAATTAGTATCAATAATCAAAGATTTATCTTAATAAAGTTGTTAATTTATAAACTACTAATCTTACTACCTGGTGTGTGCCGCGACGCGGGTTGCAGCCGAGATTACAATTAAGATGCCAAACTTGCAAAAGAGTCCTGGCGGGAATATTCCAGCGCAAAACTCCAATTTCAAATAGTGGGACGTGTCCACGGAGAATGTCCTTACGAAGAAAACCAGACTACTGACGCGAAGCTCGGAGGTCGACTAAATGTAAAGCCAAAAGTGCTGTAGCGTGTTTATCCTGGTAACTCAGAGGCCACGAAATACGGAACCGAAGACGGCTACACAATCAGACAAAAACTACTGGAGCTGAGACTATGACAATGTCCACTTACAGAGACATATTTGACTGCGTTTACGTCGCTGTTCAATTGGAGCAACTAAGTGTCACTATTACTGCTAATAACTTGGAGCGAGATGTTAAGAAACTCGCTCTGGAGTAATGTGTTGCGATACTCTGCCTCATCTTCTCTCACCAGGGCCTTTATATATCCTCTCAAACAATTTCTAGAAGGATCTAGCCTCTCTATATGATCATGTGGCTAAATATAGTCCATTCAGCATAAGTCCTGACCTAATGACAGATCTCCACTGTTCTTTCTGGATACAGCACTTTCTCCTGCCTGTACAGCGTAGGGCGCCATTCTTAGTCAGAAAAGCACATAGGATAGTCAGATCTCCTGGACTTGAGTAATCTCCAGCGCCTTCTAAACCTTTCTAATGAAATCACTAAGTTCTAGATTGTTTCTCCGCTTTTCTGTTTTTCTTCTATTTGTTTTGCAACATGTTATGCCACACCCATAAACCAGGTATATTTGTATTACATTATTTAGATTAATTTACAATATTTATGTGCTAATTTATGACTTAGTCTTACTCAAAGTGAAAATAAATCATGCTAAGTCTTTGGGCCATGTAACAGTGGTCAATTAATTATTTATAGACTATATTGTATTAATTATTATTCGTTGTACAGGTTCTCCTTTAATGTTATCATTGTCACGGTTCATTGGGCATTTGGCTGCCGTTTGTATTGCTGCACCAAATCCACACAAGATCAAGTGACGGTTGCTTAGTATCACAATTTGTCAGAGTCCTGATACACAACACAGTAGTTCTTGCAGAGCAAGAAATGCCGTTTTTAGTACGGAAAAGTGGAGAAAAAGATTACAAGTAATTGTACCGGACATTAATTTTAGTCTTCCATCGATGCAGAGCATTTTGAATTGTAAGATTTAAAGGAAAGTTTTATTTCATGTTTCAAAATTAAAACCAAGATATGTTGATTGGAATCTAACTTTGTTTCAAATTGGAAATAGGTTATTTATGTGTGATCTTACTGCTACACCAAAGCATATGTCCATAAGAGAGGAGAACAATTTATATCAACTCTGTCATGATACATATACAATGTACTTACTTACCAGGCGCACATAAAAATACTCAAACATTGATTTTTATTTTCACAAGAAAACAGACATAGAATTGGCAATTTTTTTGTAAGTAAGGGAGGTTGGCAATAGCCTTGTATAAGCTTACTTACAGCTCTTTTTCGAAGAAATAAACCACTAGTTGGTTGTATGTGCGAGTTCAGAGAATAACGGGCGAGCCGATGTGTTCTATTCGACAACTCTAAAAACCGCTTCATCTAAGTGGGCCTCACTCGTGTAAAAGAGTCATGTCCCAATGTCATCTTTGGGAGTGTTGATCATTTTTGGAATTGCTCAATGCACCGCTTCAGCAGATACCGAAAATAACATGATCTATATCCAAGTGGGGATTCACTCATGAAAGTGATCGCCTTAGGAGATACGCCATTGAAGGAACCCAAATACAAACACATCACACTCTATATCAAATAAAATTCAGGGGAAATACGTAATGTGTTCTGCAAAAGCTAGTTTAAAAAAGAATCTTTTGAAAATATTCATATATTGATTTGCTATTGAAAAAATCTAGTAGTTTTACACATATTATTCACAAAATACCTTATTTTAACCATGTTAAGTATCGTATGAATTGATTGATGATTGATTGATTTTATTGATTTTATTTATGTTACTTATTTTATTTTTCATTATTTATTAGTTTAAATTAAATTTGTTGGAATGTTTAGGAGAACATAAAATACACAAATTAGTACACAATGAGTCACAATGATTTAAAACTTATTCTCAAAGTGAAATAATGCTTATCTGTTGCAAGTGTTCTCAGAAGAAAGGGAAAAACCATTATGATCATTCTCGACCACCCCATTCCGGATTTTTGGCCCGTGAGCCAAAACCTCAGCCTGTTACCCTAAAAGGAAAACAACAGTATGAATATGAGACGAGCGCACACAAATATCCTGCAAACCAGTACTAGGTTAACACAATAGCCGTACCATAGTCTTAACTTCCAATTTAGAAAGGAGATGATGTATATATCACCGTAGATTTCACGGCGAAATGTACTATTGTTAACAGGCGGGAGATGGAAGGGATTTTCACACAAAAAATAGGGCAGGCTGGAAAAAAAAAGCGTTTTTACGTTGCAAATACTACAACTTAACGTAAAGGAATGGAAAGGGTTTTTGTCGCCAGTAAAAACCTCGCTGCCTTCTACATGCATTACAAGAATATTATTCAATTGTTATGCATTATTTGCCAGAGGGTTTCAGCTTTTGATAATCAATGTACTTACATTTCACCTATATATTGCTCGTTAATCGTATTTTCCTACAGTATACTTGGTTTCATGTAGGCATTACATACGCGGAAAGACGAAACTAACGGTAGTTAATGGAACAACTAACGTTTGTTTGACCTACAAACCAGACATTAATAGTCATTGAATTCAGTACGAATGATAATTCACATTACAGATTCGCGACATTAAAGCGCACTGGCACATTCACAAAAATATAAAATTCTTCAATTTGCTCGCAACTGATAGTCTAGGCCATTGGAAGAAACAGAGATACTTTACACCGGACGATTCAAACAGGGTGCATGCCGTGGGAATCAATGCTGAATAAATGTCACCGGGGACATTTAATTATAAAATAGTTATGTTTATACATAAGGGTGCTGATTTGGTCTTAATCATTTGAGGGAGAGCTAAGGTATACAAAAACTATTTAGAAAAATCTTGAGGACGCACTATATTTCAAATGTGCCATGCCAGTGTCTCTTTGAGTCACTGTGAATATTGCCTACAACCAATGGGGAACTGTATGTGGTAATAACATCCACAGTAATGTTTATATTTTTGTCTACAATAGAACGGTTACGGAGACAGAGGCATAATGTACAGATATATCCTCCAAAATCCTTTGCGACTCACTCGACCAAGTTTTATTGTTTATTTCCCCTTTATTAGGGAGGGGTATAATGTTTCCATACCGCCACTAAGAGTCCTACACGGAAATTATACCCTTCCCATATAACAACACGGGGCAGATGCCGAAAGTGCAAAAAGATTTCATATTTGGACATCAGTATCCTTAATTAAACATATTTTAAAAAAGTTTCAACAAAAAATAGATACAAGATATTTGATATAACAGACTGCGAATGTGCACATTTAAAGCAAAACTAGATAATTTTACTGACCGTATCGCTAACCGAGGTCGCGATCGGAGTGCAATCCTATGGCCTTGCCTGAATCGACCAATTTGCATAATCATGGTGCACTAGTTCCAAAGTGGCCTAGGACATAAGCAATGAGTTAGTCTGTAGGGTGGCGACATAAGTTTCGCGAACGGACCATAAACTAATAAGCATTGGAACGTACACGATCTGTTTGCTTGCTTCGCGTGGCATACGTCTTCACTTGGGCATTGTGCAGCTGGTCTAGCTGTTTAAAAATGTTGCTTCCGATTTTGGATAAAAAGAGTGCAAATTAAATGGTGGAGTTCATAGGATGAAAAATAATGATAGTTTGACGGTCTAAAATTCTTAGTGATCCGATGTAGGGGGGAAAGAAGTACCGGCCTGTACAACTGAAGATTGACCCTTTTTAATTGAGGTTTGCGGTTTTTGCCTGTCGCTCTAACTTTACATTGTAGATGTACAAACTATACCTTTTCTGAATCCTTATGGTTAGAAAATGACGTGGAAATACTTTTCAGCACGAGTGGATCAATTTAAAAAATGACCCCTGTACAAACTTTGTCTTGGCCCCCTCTCCTTAAGGCACCATTTGCGACACTTAATAATCACGTTTTTCAGGGGTCCCCTGTCAGAGCTGTCAACCTATTTAATTCCTCAAACCTTTTGTACTCGAGATGTGTTACAAATGTCTGCTAGCTCCTGGTCTAATTGGGATAATGTTGGTCTTCACACAAATATTTATACATCGTATCAGTGCTCTCAGTGATTTATACAACCTACCTTTTCTCAATTTTGTTTTAATTTATTTGTACTATGTTTTGTTTCTTAGACGCAGTTCTTGTTTTGGTTGGCATTTATTTTTTGTCTTTTTGATGGAATACTGCGCTGGCGCAAATATAAGGTTTGTACATTTATTGTTATTAAAAAACATCCTATTAATCAAATGAATATCATTGATGTCAAGAAGTCATGAAAAGTGTATCATTGATATTCAAAAATGGAGGACATCAACAAGGTTATAACTAACATGAAAGGGAACCGATGTTTTTTCGGTTGTTGGTTCACCTCACAACCTTAGATCAAACCCAGTCTAGGACCTAAGGTCTTCTTCTTATCGTGTCCAAAGACTGTGCTTCTCAATATGATCCAGCCAAGATGGGTACAGTACAACGCCCGGCTGCCCCACCGAATTCCGCAAGGTCCCTTGTTTGTGCACTGCTGCTCCAGCAGCGGGCAGACCAAGAGGTGCCCCACCGTCTACGGCGCCGCTCCACAACCACAGGCAGCATCCCGACCTGCTTCCAGACAGCCCCACCCCCCCCGCAGGAAACCCGATCGGCCAGGCCCCGGCTCCCATCCTTAAGGCATCGCCATTCCGCCCACGAGAGCGCCCCATTCGGGAGACGCCCCACCAGCCCAACAACCGATAGATGTTAATTGGCCGACGGCAAGCCCCTCTCTCCCCAGGCGACTCTCTTAACCTCGCCCCCGAACTGCTTCAAGAGGCCGGACTCTGCTCAAGAAACCCTCTCCGGATTCAAGACGCCGGCCATCAGGACCTAAGGGTGACAGATTCGTTATAAAACAAGTTGACACTGTGCGCAATCTTGATGTTATCAAATGATAACGAAGGCTCAATGACTGTCAGGTGGGCTTTATGCCGTACTCTAATTCTAATAAGGAACACATCGCTCGGCATAAAGCGGTATCTAGTGATGAGGATTCCGTCATCATATGCATCGCGTGGCATTAATACTTCACGGAGACTTCCGCTTGACTCTGGGCTGCGGCACTATTGGCTTGTTGGTATCACATGCGCCCAAATGAAAGAACTCCAGCTCCAGTTCAAATAAGCTGCACGTCTAGTCTGT
The DNA here is from genome assembly GCA_023653785.1 of Ophioderma brevispina. NCBI lineage: Eukaryota > Metazoa > Echinodermata > Ophiuroidea > Amphilepidida > Ophiodermatidae > Ophioderma > Ophioderma brevispina. The sequence continues at coordinate 2,480 of JAMKCH010028419.1, read as the reverse complement.
GGTGCCAGAACACAACTAATCCTCCTACCTGACCAGGCTTGCATTGGCTACCAGTTGAAAACTATACACTGTTGCCATAAAGTTGGAATACATATTTTATTGATATTTATCACTGTAAGAAAAATGGCAGGGCCACGGTTGTGGAATATTCTCCCAATTTCCATAAAAAGCATCTTCTCTTTCTGTCTTAACAATTGAAAAACGTTTAAAACTGATCTCTTTTCATAACTTACATGTTCAGTCGTTTGTATTTTTTTGTGTTATGACTTTTTTCATTCCTTTGTGCATTAGTTCGTCTGGGGCCTTGAATGGCCATCGTCCATCTAATGGTGTTTATTGAAGAACTACCTGTTTAAATAACGCCCCAATTTTTACATAGGGCCTACCGGTATGAATTAGCATAGACTTTCCCTTTCACGGAAAGTAAAGATTACAACTTAGTTTGACTTTATTTTGGCCATCATTCAGGCATGATAGTCTATGGGCCAATGATGGAAACCCTCCTTTGGGATTTTACCCGTCATGTTTTTCTGTTAGTTGGGGGTCCTTTAAACTATCATAATCTGCTTGTTTGCCATTAACTATTGTGGGTACGAGAGTTCCAGAACCTGTTACCATGGCAACGCAGTATTGAGAATCGAATTTCTCATCACTGTAAATACTTTTTCAGTAAATTTAATGTTTTGTACGTTGACAACATTGAAACATTAGTAGGCTTGTACTTTATGTGACCTTGTTATTCCACCATGAAAAAGAGACCGGACACATAGTCACACTTTTTATTCAATCAGAACTGCTGGAACTTTACGCGCCAGTACGAGCTTGACCAATTATTTCCTTGTGGTTAAAACAACATAAATATAAATAAGGCATTTAATTCTAATCTTTATGACATGTCACAAACATTGGCACGAATTTGAACACAATTGCAACATTTTTAGAATTTGACTTCCGGTATGTCAAACTCTACCCCCTTTTCCTGAATTACCAAGGGGAACTTGGGAACATCTGATAGTGCTACCAAGAAAATAATTGCTCAAGAAAAGATATGTTCAAAGTCATACTGGTCAAGGTCCATACTGGCGGCATAGTTCCAGATATGTTACTTTCTATTTTGCTGTCAATAAAAACACAGAACCATTTTGAGTACATCAAACTATATATTGGGAATGTCCTTTTCGGGCACATTTCATCGAATACATAACTTGCAGTCTACTCGGATTTTACCAGGGTAACGACTAGACTGGCGAATTGAAACCAATAGAGAAGACGAGCCTCTTAGACCTTTCTTGGAAAACAGTTGTTATAGTAGAGCTAGTAGGCAGTCGCCTTGTCCTCTTCTAACCCCACACCCAATATTTCGTGTAGAATTGTTCTTGGCCGAAGGGCTTCAGAAAACGCTGTTTCTTAGCGGCGCCGCCTACCATATGTCTAGTAGCGGAGGACGCAGTCAGCCCCTGGGACTGGTCCTCTATACCATCCATTGCGCACCAAAACATCATGATCAGTTGGTCTTCTCGGTTACCACATGATGAGGGGGCTCACTCACGCCTCCTGGGCATTCTATAAAGGCTCCTCGCTCCAAGAAAATCTTGAATACTATATAGGGTGGAGTTCAGCATGCACGTATCAAAGAGGTTTTTTTCTGAGGGCTTATGACGCGGCGAAGTATAGTGCTGCTGCAGGCATCAATACTTCAGAGCTACAGGTAAACCTGTCGGTGGGCCTAGGACGGATGTAATTAGGATGCTGGTGCCGCCCACCATTCTTGAGTTCTTTCTCGCCTTAAACTACAGATGTGGCAGTAACATTGAAAATTAAGGTTACAGAGAGCGCAGTGCATTTTCCCTATACGTCAGATGTCGAGGGAGATTGCTATCGACCCTCTCGCAACATAATGTCCCACCCACTATGTTTTTTCACCCCAAGGTCCCGCGACAGCCCGCGTACGCATGGGGGGTGTGGGGGTGGAACCCCTACAACCCCCCCCCCAGCGATCCTCAAAAAGATAAGGGCTTTCCCGTTTGGTCGCCCGGTTTGTGTCAAGGCACTTGCGGTGTGGCAGTCAAACTAACCGAAAATTCCAAAAAGAAAAAAAAAAAAAAATAGGTCTTTAGAGCATCTACTTAACGGCCCTTAAGTGGTTTATTCGCTCACTACGCTTCCAGCAGCAATAACATTTCTTTTCTTCACTTACAAACAACACCCTCCGCCCCTGACAAAATGTCTATCGACGGCCCTGCCAGCGGAGGTTGTTCCTTTCCATTTGGAGAAAGGATTTGGTTAAGGACGTTTCAACGCATTTTGGGCGGTCAACCGCCCGGCGAGTTTAGTGCACACTGCCGGTGGAATATTTCGTGGTAGCGAGCTTTTAATACTGTGATATAGATGTTTCTCTTTGTGCCCAAATGGAATATTCGTGGGTTTTATCTTGTTCAATTATAACGATAGGATATTGTGTGATTTTTTTTTTTTTTTTT
>JAMKCH010028418.1:0-18147 GCA_023653785.1 Ophioderma brevispina | reverse complement strand
ATATGAGTCAGCACCAGACCTGTTTGTGGAAAAGATGAATCATTTTTTTCCAGGAGTCAAGTCATTACATGTCAATCGATCCATGTTTAGCGATAGCACAGGGAAGTATTGTAGTAATGGAATGCGTCTATTTTGTCCACCAACATGGCTGGATATTGAATACGGTATTTTGGAGGCATTGACCTGGGACCTATTTTGTTGGATAAACGTGAAAACTAAGCATAACAGTAAGGCAAACCATTCCTTATTTCAATCCTTTAAGCTAGGGAAACAATTTGCAACCCATATACATGAATCAAAGCAAACTTTTCACTTTGACCCATGTACACACCATAATTGACTTTTCACCATTTTTACAGTTTTTAAACCCATAACTCCAAAATAAAGCATAGAGAGGTAAAATATACCTTTTTGGAATAATGTACCGACAAACTCATGGTGTACGTTGAAATCATGATACGGACATTTTAAATTTTGAACCCTGTATAACCTTGAACCCAACATGGGGTCCATTAGGGGGGGTTGGCAAGTACTTTAATCAAATTTTATGGATTATCAAGCCTAAAGTACTTGTGTGCAAAAATTCACATTTTTATCCGGAAGCGCACACTCTTTAACTACAGTCCCCTGCTAGTTATGGATCAGTACAAAGAAGCAAAATCTCGTCAGGACCTACGGCGGGTACGGAAGTACGTATAGCCTGTTTATAAAAGTGCAAACGTCAAATTGAAACCAGAGTTTGAAAATTCTCAAGACTGGAATAATACCGAAAGTGGCATTGGGGAAAAGGGAGCGGCCGTTAGCGATCGCGTGTTCACTTTCCGCGTCTGCGAGCACCAAAGTTCCCGACAAAACGTTAAATTTTCTCGATAGGTTCTATAGGTTCAGACCCAATTACGGTACCATATTTAAACCAAAAAATAGTACGGACCCCTGATTGCAAAAATCTCCATAGAACCACTTCGTTTTCCGGAGATATTTGAGATTGGTTTCATTTGCATGATTCGCTATGACGGACTGATAATGTTAATCTCTCGCGCAGTCAATTTAGATAATATTTTCGGAGTCTGTGACAAAGACTCACCTTTCCGCACACGCCGTACTCAGGACATAGTGAAAAGCACATGAAGCCAGAGCGCGTCTATACGCGGGTCACTGCCTGGGTAGGGGTATTAAAGGTTGTCGGTACCTTTGATGTTTTGAGCAATACATACACTTAAAGTCACACATATAATGAACATTGTGATTACATATAAATAGAAAACTTTTGAGATAAATAAAACGAGAAACAAAAGTTTTATTTTCACATACTGTACAGTAAGTAATAAAAAGATTATATCCTAGAACCCCCTATAAAACAGAATGAATTCTTCAAATTGGGCGCCATGCCTGTGACCGCCTTAAGAGTGAGCAAAAGTTATATCGGCAATATATAATGGTAAACAACGCACCCACAACTGGTTGAAATCAGTTTCGTAGGTCTTTATCTTCACCAAAATGATAGAAAGTCCAAGCCTTGTCAAAGATATGAAGATGAAGAATCACAATTAAGATATTCACAGGGGATATGATCGTCGAGAAGAACTGGCCGGGATATTCCCAGCGAGGACGAAGGTCAGGCCCCATGAGGGGTGCTGCATGCACCGTTACATAGCTGCCGTAGAGTTTTTCAGAATGAACCCGTCGTAGCGGAGAGAAGACAGAAGGAATATGAGGTGGCAATGATGAAAATCTGTTAGAGAAAACTTTTTCGGATTGGTAAGTTTAGGAGTCTTTCTATAAAAACATGTAAAATAAAAAGAACAGGGCTCGAAATTAGTTAAAGATAAAGCAAGGAGTGATAAAGCGAATCAACTTGCATGTATCACCCTCGGCGAATCACGTTACGGACCGTACTGCAGCCTTCGCAGGCTCCTGCGGACCTCGCTCTTCTTTATTTTCGTCGGCTCTTTTGGCCATTTGATGATTATATAGCCAATGGGATGTTAAAAAAAATATCAAAGACTGAGCGTCAAACCGTGCTTGTCGTTTGCTATTGGGACCGAGCTGGTTTTGGGACGGAATCGACCGGTGTTAGAAGTAATAGTGTCCGCCGTACTCATAGTCGAGTTGTAAGGAGTAGGGCACTCAATTCATTGGACTCTTCACGCAACATTAGTTTCAGCTTTATTCCGTTGTTGTCTATGGAGCCCGGATTGGCCTCCCGGCGGACTATATTACTTCACAACGGACATTAGAAGTAACTATTTTGAAACACAATCACGATGCCGGATACTGATCTGAATCACATCTCCCGTTTTATTTGTTGTTGGCATGGACTGTTGACAATGCGCAAGAGTCATTTTAAAGGAATAGTTATGTATTGCTAGGTTAAATGTGTACATTATAAAAACGGTGAATGTGAGCAATCGTGAGGATGGTTTGCTATACAGCGCGAGAAAAAGTATTGGTAAATATTGAGTGTAGAAAGAAACATGAATAAATTAGTCTACGGTAGGAAATCACGCCTTACTGGCAGATCTCATTGGCCATTCATGAATACACTACATCAATATTTCAATAAATACATACACTACTCGCCGCGGCGCGGTGGCAACCTCCCTTTTACGTGCATTCTAAGGGGGGGGGGGGGAATTTCAATTTTTTTGCCACTGAATTTTAAAGCCCATGTAATGTTTCCTTTGATATTCATTCCCATTCTTTACATTTCAATTACATGTTAATGCAGAACAAGAATGACCGGTGTAGAAGTAATTATAGGCCGGCGTACTCATAGTCCGCTACACCGGTACGAATACGCACTCAATTGTTCGCTATTCCGTTTCTCGTCTATGAGCCGCGGACGTGGGCTCCGCCGGACTAGATCTGCTTTCACACCGGCATCGACACTAATATCATGACTCAAGCTGCACAGTGTGTTTACATTTTGCACTGTGGATGACGGTGACCACTGCCCTCTCTACAGGGATCTCGGCTCGCACGTAAATTGAATAGTCGGCGATTGATACCCGGAACTTCCCCAGCGGGCATTTTAAAATGCGGGCAAGAATGAGAGGTCCACCGACTGATCAAAGCGAAGTCATGCAACTTGTGAATATTTCTTGTATTTGAAAGAAATAATCTTAATATTTTATTAAAATTGTGTGGTAGTAGCACGACAAAGTAATACAACGTCCTGTCTGCGTAAAGTGCCCCCATTGGCGCGATAACAGACACCCGAAATGCTGGGATTCTTTATTTACTCTGTAGCAGATTGGAGTGGCATCTGTGCAGTGATACAAATATTATTGATGAAAGGTTTAAACCATTAAAATGTCTGCCAACAAAGGAATTGTATATTATGTGTGAATAATTTTACAGGAAAGCTTACAAATTGTAGTGCTTTTTACGTATTTTTTTTAGGCCAAACATAATCTTAATGTTGCATGCACCTTCTTCGCAATTTCCCAAATCCAAAATAGGAGAATAAACATCGATATTGAAACGATTAAGTGAGAAAAAAAAAGGATTGGAGGAAGAAAAGAGAGGAGGAACAGGCAAAAAGGAAAAGGAGAACAGTAAAAAGGAACACCATCATCATTCAACTTACCTCCCCTCTCTCTCCCCATCCCCCTATAAACCTTCACCTTCACTTCCGCCCTCCCGTCCCTTTACACACTTCCCTCTCCCTTCCCAGTTCCACTCCCCTCCCCTTAATTTTCACTTTCCCCATTGACATTGAAAAGTTAGTGCAGTGACGACGGCTTCTGCCTCCTTAATATGCAGGTCAAAATGTTTCACTTTTCGATCGCCGCCCGCTATCCATTGTATAGAGGGCCGGGACGTGAGTCGGTCTTTCAATCAACTTACGTTAGCATTATAATAAGGCAACTTTGACTGGTTTTTTTTGAAGCTGGTTTTGAGTGGGTTATGGAAAATACATAAAATCGTGGTAGTTTTTTAAGCCCTCAATGCTTTATGAGGACAGATAAGAGAAATCAAAATGTTTTTGTTCATTTCCTGAGGTCACCCGCTTTCTATTGAATCCCGGTTGGGCCACTTGTATTCAAAATGGTGGATATGATGCGTGACATGGACTTCAGAAAATGCACCCTAAATAAATATTTCCACCGACTAAAAAATGATACCCTAAAAACAAGTATTTTGTCTGATTTGATACACTAAAGAAGTATTTTTGTAAGTTTTGCTTCACGAAAACAAGTAAGCAAAGGCAATATAACCTTTATTATCTTTGCTTGTTTTACAATTTTTTTGATTTCTCTGCGTTATTGAGATTACACGTAGATCACAATTTCAGGTTTAAGTAAAAAACATACCCTTTTTCAACTTTTGCTGGTTTTGAAACCCTAAATCAATGTACGCGCGTACATCCGCCTGTTGGAAAAGAAGATACCCTTTTTAGGCGTTTTCTTGGTCACGAATCCATATTTTTTTTTTTTCCACCTTTGATACAACGTGCCCCCCCCCCCCCCCGGGATTGGAGTGTAATCATAATTCCTTGTGGTGGACTTTGAAAGGGGTAATTTACCAAAGCGGGTTTTTTCCCTTATTTTAAAACATGTGCTTGACTTGGTGGATGGGAAAGAAAGCCACACAACACATCTCACAGGGGCCCCTGACTCTTAAATTACTACATAGCAGTAATAAGACCAAACCACTTGAAACACAGGTTTTGGCAATATCCCGAGGCCAACAAAATCAGCTGAGCCCCTCTGCTACCACTAGGGCAGGTAATATCGCACATGAGTCAGGGATGGTTGAGGACGCCAGAGTGGGAAGGAAGCCAAGTACTAGGGCCACACAGCAAACCCAAAACTGAGGGGGTAAGACCACATTTTCCATCCAAAAACACCTCCTCCCAAAAAGAAACCCCAATACCCAATGAATGGCAACAAAAGAAAGGAACTTTGCAAAATAGGCTACAAACATCCAGTGCAAAGAGAACCCAGAGGGCCACGGTTTGTAGAGGGGAAAGGCATGGACATGATGAAATGGTTCATCTCTGCACGTAGTAGACCTCACGCGGCAAGTACAAATCTTTATCCAACTTCAATGTGGAATCGATGTGTGGTATCTTTTCAATTCTCCCCACCTAAACCTGGTTCGGCCCCTCAACGGCCTTTCCCAGTACCAAAATCGTCGAATATTCCGTAGGCTGGGTGGGTCCCCGTGTGCATGAGATTGTGACCTAAGTTACTCGTCACAGCCATGGACTAGACCGTCAGACATACCAAAAAAGAAGGACTTTTGCTACCCCCGGACTTTTTTATCGCTAGAGGGCGCGTTTTTGACAAAGACCGCAAAATGCATTTAACACAATATATAATGGCTTTTGGCGGACATTTTATAGGCGAAAATGGTCCATTTTGTAGTGTGTTCCTATATTTGTTGATGTCCAAATGTATTAGAGCGGTTTAAATGTCATCCTAAAATGTATTCTCAATGGAGGGCGCTTTTCAAAAATGCCTGCGAATGCGAATTTCAACACCTGATAATGATGTTTTAATTGCCATGGCAATGGGGTACAATGGTCCAGTTTTCAGTGGTTTTCCATATATTGTTTGATGCCAAAAGTATAGAGCAATCAGCACGAGGGGACATTTGGTTAGATGAAATAGGTAACCAATATCTGAACACGGGAGTGTATAGGGGGGCACCTGAAATGAACGGAAATGGGAGTCTGCCGGGTACCACTCGTTGGGTGTGCAAGTCCTGGGGGTTTCCCCAAAGAGCCAAAAAAGGGGCTGAATAGATGAGAGAGGACACTTAAATCCACCACCATAGTTTGCGCACTACCACGCCTATAGCAGCAGCACAAACGACAGACATTTTCCCGTTGGAAAGGGTCCGCAAGACCCCACACAAAGGGGACCCAAAGAGGGGGACTAGGGAGGAAGACCCAGACTTAGGGCTAACTTCCCTGTCGTTTAGGGTCCGCCCTGGCGGGTTGGTAACCAGTCAGAAAATAGGTCACAATTAATATTTGAGTTTGTGGAGTACAAAATGTGTCATACCAGACAAAACCGTCAGTTGGACTACAGGAAACAAGACACTTCAAAAATGGCACGCATACGGGCTCTTCTGTCCATATAAGCTGCCTAGATATGGGTGTGGCGCGGTACCAGGCCCTGGAAATAAATGTAAATGATCTAATCTAGTAACCTCAAGGAATATAGATGACCTATGACCAGAAAACAATATCTGCTACCTAAGCTACCAGGGACCCCCTAAAGGGACCCTGGGGGCCAACTAGGCTGGGCTCCTAAATATTTTTTAAAGGTACCAGCTATAGTCCCAGGGCGTTCCTACGGGCAGTGATTTGTCTTCTCGGTTTGGTCCCCACAACCTGACGAAGCTTTTAGGCACGCATAAAGATTAGGCCGCTTTGTGCATGCGTGTATAAAACGCCTTAGTTTTATACCAGGGTTGCGCGGTTGTTTGTGTTGTTACTTGTGCGACCGTCAAATCTCGCAGCGGATCGTCACTGCACGGAGGAAGGCAAATGAGTGTATGCTACACTCCCTCTCCACCCCACTCACAAGCACTTTGTCTTCCCAAGGGTTACCTTCAGGACCCTTACTCTCAAAAGCCCTTCTTCCATTTCCAAAACTTCTCCATGCAGTCCCTCCAATGTCTCGCTCATTAAAACCAAGTCATCAGCGTACAACATTCTACCTCAAAACAAAACCTTCTTTTGCACTCTCCGTGGACTACATCATCAAAATTGCCAAAAAATAAATGCGACGAAAGTACGAACGTGATGCACACCCACCTTCACACATCAAACTCATCGGACAGATCAGGACCCCACTCTAACTCTTGTTTTGGCTCCTTCATACAAACTGGTATCTCTCTCTTCATCATCGCCCACTTCCCCCACTTTCCTCGGGACTCTATTCAAATGCCTTCTCCAAGGTTACAAAACACATATACAATTCTTTCCTTTAGCTCGATATTCTTCTTGCAGCCTCCTTTTAAAATAAACACGCTCTCTCGTTCTTTCCCTGGCAAAAACCCAAAATTGCATCTCATCATACTGCCACTATCTTCCGAACCTATTCTCTAAAAACCCTCTCCACAATTTCATAGCAGGCCTCCAACAACTTTCACACCCCTATATTGCACCACAATCATTGCATCCCCTTCCCTTTAAAAATTGGACCCACCACAACTCACTGGCCAACTCCGCCGGCATGGGCTCCTGGCATTCTAACAATCTTTGATAAACTCCATCATCACACAATTCCCCTCTCTCTCCACTTGCACTAATCATCACAGCACTCACCTCTGAGGGTCCAGGTGCCTTCTACCTTTTTTCATTCTCTTATTACCTTCACAACTTCTTCCCAACTGACCCTCTTAACTGGACCTTCCACCGCGTCAGCCTCTACCTTCTGATACCACTCATTTTCCTCATTCAATGATTCTCTCAATAGCTCTTCCAGACTCTAACCTCTATCGTCTCACTAAAATTTCAACTTCCCATCACTTCCCCTCATGCATCTTCCCCCTTTAACATCTCTTCCATCTTTTTCATTGCCTTCACTATCTTATACACCTAGTTTGGATTCTCTCTCAACCCACTCAGCCCCTTCTCTGCCTCCTCCTTCTAGTCTCGCAAAAACCACTTTCTTGCTCGCTTCTTGAACCTCTTATACCACTTTATTCTCTTCAGTCTGTTTTTTCTTCATATCCTTTATGCATCGTTGCCTTTCTCGCTATCGCCTCTACACCTCTGCATTCCACCACTCTGTATCTCTCCGGCTCTCTTGACCTACCTTTGGTTTCCCACACCACTTCATCAAATGCCTGTAACACCCCTCCTTTAAAGCACACCCACAAATCCGCCACATCAGTCCCCACAAGCTCCCCAACTCGCATCTCAAAATTCTTTCTTGTCTTTCTTCTTTCAGCTTCCATCTTTTCCACTTCCTCTATGGCACTACATGACAACCACCTTTTCACCTTCCCTCTTGCAACATCTACCAAACACCCACCTGTGTTGTAATTCTCCTGGTATCACCTTAACATTCTTCAGAAATTTTTTCTTCCTCTTGCCCACTAACACACAAAATCAATCTCCTCGCACATCCTCCCTGAGCTCTACGTCACTTTCCTTTGTCCTCTTCTCTTGCTGAACATGTATTTGCATCACACATCTCTTTCTCATCACACAACTCCAGGAACATTCTTCCTTCCAGATTTCCTCTCACCAAACCCAGTCCCTCCGTGAACACCTTCGAAACCTTCGATCCTTTTCCCACCACATGCCATAAAAGCACCAACACCTCACCTCCCATTCCTTCTGCCAAATCATCATAAAAACGTTCCTTTCTCACGATTCCTTCCACGCTGTGGCGCATAGCCACATATCAGCCTCACTACCTCTTCCTCAAAAACCATCATGACCGTCATCACCCTATCACTCTTCCTTCTCACCTCCTCCACCCTTTTCACTCAATTCTTCTTCCACCAAAAGCTCCAAACACCCCCAATCCCTTCACTATTCCTGCCCACCACCAAACTTGTATTTCTTCCCTCTCCCCCCAACATCTAGCCCGTCCCCCTATCCACCTCACCCCTGCACACCACACACGTCCACCTCCTCTTCCTCAATTCGTAACTTATCTAAACCCGTTCCCTTCACTGCAAATTGGTTTTTAGTAGTGAAACACATGATGCGTCAGGAAGTGTTCTGCATGTGTGTTCGACAGGTTTCGGGAACACTTGTGAAAACTTATTGCGGGAACGTGTCAACTGTAACAGATTTTGAACACCTGCCATAGGTTGTCTTGATTGGGTCTTGAGATGTCAAAAACACCATTAAAGAACACCAAAAACATGTTCTGCAGGTGGTCAAAAATATCTGTTAAAAATTGACGCGTTTCTGCGAAATTGCTGAAGTGTTTCAATTCCCCAGGTTCCAAACTACCAAACCTTCACCCCGAGCCGCCTATCGGGCTTAATGCCGTCATTGGGCGGGGGCGGAACCTGCGCGACTCAATGTGATCTTTCCTTATGAAAATACTTTGTGGTAGTAGGCGACATTTAACCTTTAAATATCAAAAAGATATTTAGTCTTGTAAGAGATTTGAACAAACCGAAAGTTTTTCCATAATGTTGATATTTTGCAGGATGTCCTTTTATGGCAAAAGTCCCATCTTGATTGAGCCTGTTTGCTATTGAAGCGCATACATGAAGTTCAGAGTATAGGCCTACAGGATCCACCACTAAATAACTCCCCAATAAACGTGTGTACAAAAATGAACCTTCACCAAACGTCGATTCTCAACTATAAAGCGACTGGTTATTTCAAACTGAATTTTTTTGGACGATTCGGGACCATACTCTTCAATAAAAAGAAGTCATACGATGAAGGCTAATTTTTTGCGCTACAGAGCTCGAAAAAATTTGCATGTTTCAAAACGTCCACCGCCTAGTTGAATGTTACTAGAAATTTTAAAATGCAGTTTCTTAACCCTCAGAATTATACAAAAATGGCCACAGACAAAATTCGTTTACCACCCAATGGTTTGTTACTAGTCCACACATTATGATTTTAATTTCAAATTTCATTTAAAGAACAAACTTATCAACATTTTGTGACTCTTCATTAGCAAGGGACAGATTTGACGCCACTGACGTCTCGGCACTGACATCGTGTGCTATACACCAGTTTATTTAGTGGTGTGATTTCCTACAAGTATGGTTAATTAAATATAAATTTAAATTTCAATTAAGAAGAATATGTGGTTAGTAGAAAAAATTGGATTGGATTCCGTAAATGGATCTTAAAATATCTTCCAACAAAAGATGAGCAAAATTGGTATATAAATAGACTCGTTGCAGAGAACACTTTAGCTACTATTTGAGAACCTGTAATTTGTATGTACAGTTCTCACAAAAAAAAGCAGAGTTCATAACCTTCTTTGATTTTGTTAAGTGAAAAAAACATGAACAGGCAATTGCTGAGAGCTCCACTTGCGAATTGTAAACTGGATCATTACAATTACCAGGACCCTTCAACTATGTACAGTTAGAAACAGGCCCATGGCAGATAACCACATTAGCATATATTATCTTTTACATAATGGTGAGATTCAATTAAAGAAACAAAACATTACTCTGAAATCTCACCAGCGGCAGGACATGGAGCAAAAACTGCTTTGGTCCTCAGTGTCAGTGTTTGCAAAAAGATGAATCAGTTCAACTATTATATTTGGTTCCAAAAAGTGCGAGGAGGGGCTAGGACCCTCCCCACGGATGGGGACTGTGTTTCCCATACACCCTAGGTTCACCATAAATTACAACAGGTCAGCATACCTCTCACAGAGATTGCCACATAATAATTGGAATTAGGTTTACATTAAATTATAAAACTGAGTGCTAATAACAACTGAATCGCTTAGTAATTAATACCTACTCTTGGCTGCTTTTTTCTTATAGATAGAAATGCGTCGTGGTTGGAAATATAGCCAATGTAGGTTTTAATTCTTGAATTGAATCACTCGCTATTCACAAGCCAAAGGGTGTGGTTATTCATGTGAGCGTTCGTAACCTCACACGATTACAGTAAATATCTTAATAGGCCTACCCTTACTTGCACCAATTGGGTCAAAAGACTTATTATGGGTCTGTTGGAAACAAGGCAATGTAGATAGTAAGTTACTATTCTGATATGGGTCATTTTTATTCTTTAGATGTGATTGATCATCTAACCTGTTTTTAGCTGGTACCGTTAATATTTAGCCTAGCCTAGATGGGCCCTGAGGTCCATTTAGGGGTTGGTAGCTTAAGGTGGGAGCAGATATTTGTTCTGTCATAGGTCAGTCTATATTTCCTGAGGTGTTACTAGATCATTTACATTTAATTGCAGTGGTACCCCCAATATCTAGGTAGTTCTTATTATGGACAGAAGAGCCTTAGGCGGCCATTTTGAATAGTGTCTGGTTCACGTAGGCCAACTGACGATTGTTGTCTGGCGTATGACACTTTGGACTCCACAAACCTCAAATGATTAATTTGACACTATTTCTGACTGGTACCTCGCTCATCTAAGCTTAGCCCAAATTGGGGGTCCCTTTGTGGGGGGTCTGGCGGACCCTTTCCACGGGAAAAAATGTCTGTCGTTGTGCTGCTGATTTTATAGGCGTGGTAGTGCGCAACTATGGTGGGGGATTTAAGTGGTACCTCTCTACATCTAATTCAGCACCATATTTTTTGGCCGTTGGGGACCCCCCCAGGACTGCACCCCCAACCAGTGGTACCGCGGCAGACTTCCCATTCTGTCATTTTCACGGTGTAACCTCATATACACTCCCAGTGTTCAGATATTGCGTTACCTAATTAATTACACCAAATGGCTCTGGGCCTGAGGTCTAGTATAGAGCGGTCACATTCATCATTTTTAAAGGATTCCTAATGGAGGGCGCTTTTAAAAATGGCCGCCAATAGCGATTTTTCGTTTAACACCTTGTAATGCTGTTTTTTAATAGCATGATGAAGGGGGTGAATGGCCCCAGTGTCAGTTGTTCCTATTTGGGATGGTTTTCTCCATTATTTTGAGTTACTTTATTCAGTTATAAACAAAGTTGCGGTTTATTTTCTCTTGTTCTTGCAGTTTGTTTAATTTTTAATGATTTTCTAGTGATGTTTCAAGGTTATGGATTTGTTCAAATCCTATGCTGTTATAGGTGATATTACAATCTAAGTACTGATATGGTTGTGCGCTCAGCCAGTTGTAACATCGACGAAAGGCGGAAGGATTGTGACGATTTCCTGGATGGTCAGTGAATTGGATAATTGGCAATCGTGCTTTTTTAGCATTCTCGTATGCAGGAGAAAAGAAACGATTTCCACATGACATACATAGTCGACATGATGGCCGTGTCTTGAAAGCTGAAGAAAAATTCGGCAGAACATTGGGGATTGGATTTCTCAGACATTAGCTTGGGATCATGTGTGGAAAGTCGTGAATCAGCTGCAACAAGCTTGATATAATAGTTGTTCATACAATGACAAATTGTGGAGGACTCTGAACAAAAACTAACGTCAAGTCTGCCTACCAATTAATTGACCAATGAACAAAACAATAATCGGGGGATTTACCCCCTCCTGTCGAGATATGGGTTGAAATGGGTCTAGTTTGTAGGAGTTTTCCATTGTTGAGGTAATTGTATAGGAAGGGAAGAGCAATCTCAATAAACAGACCAATATTACAGTACATGATTTAGGGGGCTTTCGAGATGACCAAACAAATTAGTCCATAAGGCAGTTTCTGTACGGGCCCTTAAAAATTCGAGTTTGTTGGCCCAACCTGGTTGATTAATTTTCCAAATATCACTATGAAGGGGGTGTATCCCCGTGACTAGGATAGGTATGTTTCCGCCCCGAAAAGCTGCACATTAGCACCGTACTGCCTATTTCCAAAATGGCCACCATTGTTTATGAAAAACTGCTATTGTATTTCATTAGAGATAGGAAAATTTTACAGGATAAACGAACATAAAGTCTACCTTCCTGACAGGGGGCTAAAACATTTTAAGTGTCCAAGATGGCACGCCGGTAGGAGGGGGTTTGTTAAATGTACTAAATTTGCCAAATATAGATGGGGTAAGAATGGCGAGTATATTTGGAGCACCAAAAAGGATTCAATGACATTGTTGTATTGCGGACATGATCAAAACTAATGATCGCGCGGCGGTTATACTCGCTCAAGGGAAATAAATCAAGAAAAAACACCCGCTGCACTTTTTGGACATAATAAGAACCATAACGGAAAAAATATTGATAAAAAAATTTCTCTCGTACTTTGGATAATTGCAGACCACTCAACACTAGTTGACGCTGGGAAGGAAGTGATATTCTAGGCAGTGGATAGAGAGAAGGAGCCTGTAGTATACAAGTCAGAAAACAAAATATAGCACTTGATGTGCTCGAAAAAAAAACAAAAAAAAAAAAAAAAACGATAATTAGGTTAACCATATTTAATTGTCTTTCCTACATATAGGACATTTTTTTTTACTTCTTCATAAGCATATTTTTTTATTTTACTGGGAAAAACAACCCGACGTCAATGAGTAGTCCTACAATACAGTCCCACACCCATTTATTTGATTTAATTGTATCAGGTTGATATGAGGGTTGTCTTCCATATGAACTATGTTAGAGTCGTTTAACTACGTTTTATGGCCCAAGTAGTAACCAACTCTTAAAAAACCGCGCCTCTTTAGGAGGTTCAATACCACAACTTTAATATTTTTAACATCTTGGAATTGATTTAGGGTCATTATTAGAAAGTTGTTGTTTAATAAACGTCGGACGAAAACATGGGTTAGGGCTTTGTTTTCTTTCCTGATTTACGTCACTAGTACGGGATATAATCAACGCCCCTCTTTAAAAAACCAATTATGTACGTAAACTATAAATGCCATCAATTCTTTTTGGAGCTCCCAAAATTTCACCCAGGTTCTTATTTCAACCATTTGTCATTTTTTAAGTTCATTTAGCAAAATATAACCTCCTTGCGGCGGGCCACTTGGACGACTAGATAGTTAGACCCCTTTCAGGCAGTTTTAAAAAACTTGGTTTAGTGTAGTCGTGGATTATAATTTCTATCTGTAATGAATTATAATGGCGGTTTTACATTAAAAACAGTGGCAAGCCATTTTGAAATGGGCAAGACACGCTAACGTGCAGATTTTCGGGGCGGAGGAAAACCATACTTAATCCTAGTAAGGGGGACATCCCCTTTAAGTTGACATATGGGGAAAAATAATCATATTGCGTGCAAACGAAGAAAAAGATGATGATGGCAATTATGGACTATTAACAGATTTTTAAACAATCTGACTACGGTGATTATTTTTTTTTAAAACGTAATTTCAGAATCATCTCGGTGGCAACTCACCCTAGGTAGCAACAACTGCTAAAGGACACATTTTTTTTGAGTGTATGTTCTATACAAAAACAAAGGAGGAAATAAAAAATGGTTACCATAAGGAGTCTTACATTGTGTTATCAAACATGATCAAAATTGCATAGGTAGGTATTCATTATATTACACCTGAGATTGTACAATCGTGTGCCATTCAAATGTAATCATGGGAATGCAAATCATAGTAGAGTAATAGCACAAATGCATTAGTAAATGAAAAAATCAGCACTACACTATGCGCAGTTGTGACTGGCTTGACGATCAGCATGAGCATGATGAGGAATGATACGAAACATCGCCCTCTTCTTATTAGTTAAGCTCGGGAACTCATTATGGAACCACCAAAGGAGAGAGAGAGAGCCAAGGTATCGCCCGCTAACTGAAATGAAACTTGAGTATTAGTTCTATTGTAGGGAAGTTTGAGCTGCTTTTTTGGCAGATACTCATGGAGCAGTGTCTGGAATTTCTCCTTGTTAATATATGCTGCCCAGACCTGTCGATATCACTGTTATTGGTGAGCTCGGACCCTTCTACAGTTACCTCAATAAATAAGAGAAACTCTACCCAACGAGGACCATTTAACCATATTCGACAGGGAAAGGGGTAACTCCCCGGTTGATTGTTGTTCATTCCATTTAATGGTAGCAGACTGACGTTATTGCTCAGTCCTTCCCAGATTTGTCATGGTAGAATCAAGGACTATTCAGCCTGTTTGCAGCTGATGCAGACTTCCCACACTAATCAAAAAGCTGCGTCTGTGAAAATTCCCCAGATGTTTTTTTTTTGTTGCTGCCGGAATTTTGTCTTCAGCTTTCAGACAGTTGGCAATCATGTACACTAATGTTGTGTGGAAATCTTCTTAATCCTTCGAGACGCTTACGACACAATTAACCCAATTATATCTTGCTGCCATCAGAAATGGTCCCACACATCATATCATTTGATCGTCGAGGTGGGCAGGCTGGCTAAGCGTCAACCTAATCAGACCTTGGATGTAATATCACCACGAACAGCATTGTATGGATTAAATCATCCAAACCCATCTATTAAACATAACTAGAAAATCTAATATTAATAAAAATAAAATAAAGAAAAAGAGAAAATGAAACCGGAATTATGTGTAAGTACTGAATATAGAAAAAATCAATATAATAGGGAAAACTGACAAAAGTGGGCCATTTCACCCCTTTTTAGCTATTAAAACATCATCGTTTTATAAGGGGTTTTAAATCGTATTTGGCAGCATTTTGAAAAAGCGTCCTCCATTAGGAATTCATTTAAGTGGTGAATGTGGCAGCTCCACTCTATACATTGTGAGCAAAAAACAGTGAAAAATGGGGGCATTCACCGCATGTTGGGCTATTAAAACATTGTTATATGAGGTGCTAAATTGAATTTAGCAAGCCAATGTTTTAAAAAGGCGCCCTCCATTACAAATACACTTAAGTAGGGAATGTGGACATCTGTACATATGACATCACCAAAAGATAGGAAAAAATACTAAAAAACTGGACCAATTTACCACATTTTATGGCTATTCTAAAAACACAATTAAAAGGTGTTAAATAGCATTTGGCGGCCCGTATTCAATAAGGAATAATTTAAGAGTTGAATGCGACCCGCTCTATACCAGTTGACATAAACAAAAATAGAAAAAACACTACAAAAAACTGAGCCATGTCACCCCATATAGTGAATGAAAAAGGCCATTATATGGTTTTTAAAATGCGCATTTTGGCGGCCATTGAAAAAACGCCTCTGGCGAAAAAAGTGCCGGGGTAGCACAAAGTCTACTCCTCACTGTTTTGTGTTGATGGTCTTTTAGTACATGGCGGTGAAGAGTAACTTAGGGGCACATCTCATGCACAAGGGGGACCCACCCAGACAAACCACTAGGAATCCGTATCGCCCCTTTCAGAAAAAAAAAAAAACGTTCTGTTAAGCACCCGACTTGCATAAACAAAAAAACGCACTATTTGTAACAAAATTGTTACGAACTGCGTTAATCTCTATTGTGACAGAACA
This sequence comes from Ophioderma brevispina, assembly GCA_023653785.1. NCBI lineage: Eukaryota > Metazoa > Echinodermata > Ophiuroidea > Amphilepidida > Ophiodermatidae > Ophioderma > Ophioderma brevispina. The sequence continues at coordinate 2,186 of JAMKCH010028418.1, read as the reverse complement.
AAAAAAGATAACTTCAAGCACTTGTAAGCAAAATTAAGAGTTTTTTTTTTTTTTTAAAGATTTTTCATTTAAGAACGTTACTCCCTACGAAGTTGTTATGAACTGCGTTAAGCTCTCGTTTGACAAAAAACAAATTGATATCTCACAGGTTCAACGCCACTTCGTAAACACAAAATTTATTTTGACCGAAATATTAAAAGATGGTCATTGAAGAACGCTAACTCGCTATTCTATATGACTCACCCCACACCCTCACCTTGTACGCTTATAGTCTCCCCAACTCTTAAATCTCATCTCTCATCCGCCTGGCTCTCCAACCCTTTCTCCATACCTAACCCGTACCTACTCCGCACTCTCTGGCTCCCTTCCCTTTATATTCCATTCATCATGTTCCGTATAATCCCGACCCTTTCACGTTATTTGCTGCCCCCCACCTTTCCCCCCTGTTTTTTCTCCCTCTACCTAACCCCCTTCCCTTTCTCTCCAACCCTCAGATGCTTGGTCCATGCGCTCTCTCCTTCACAATATATCCTTCTCACCAACATCAACTCGCCCAATGCCAACTCGTCCATAGCACAAATCGCCCCATACTAATTTGTCCTAGTATTAACTCATCCCATACCACTCACTCCATCTAAAACTCCTCCCATTAACAACTCGCCCATATTAATTCGATCATATCCAAACTCTTTCTAATATCACCTAGCCCCCGATGCCAACTTTGCCAAGTATTACTTCGCCCTTACCAAAAAATTCGCCCCATGCTCACTTCACTCGCCCTCTTATTAACTCGGCACAGATCAAAATCGCCACAATTTTATTCCCCATTTCAATCGGCCCATATCAAATCGCCGATACCAACTCGCCCAATTATTAGCACGCCCATATCGAATCGCTTCTTACCAATTCGCCTTATTAATAACTTGCCCCATTATCAACTCGCTCATTATTTAAAGGTGGCTTGTTTTGATCGCTTTTGGGACCCCCCCCCCCTGATTTAACCGGAAGTAGTATCAATTTTGATATCGATTGAAAGGCCGTATTTCGTCCGTATTTTTCTCATTGTTTTCCCCTGAAATTTCAGCTTTCAAATCCATTTCTTTCTCAGATACAGATAAAAAAAAACTACCGTTTTAGTGGTTAACCATCAAATATTAGCCAGTAGTGTATCGGGTCGTTGCCTATGCAATATAGAGTCTAGCATCAAACAGCAAGTGTTCCCACGGAACTTGGTGGTCAGTGTGTACAAGTGTCAGCTCTCATATTAAGTAGAGAACACAATAGACAAAAAATCGGAACAAGCACCTTTAATTCCCCACCATGGGACAACTGCCCACCCCATAAAATGTTAGCCCCATTATCACTTCGCCACCTTCATTGGCACATATATAATTTCAAAAGATATTTAAATATCTTCCAAGACGAGTAACTTCAGCAACCAAACGTCATTACGAAATGTACAAGTTGTTAAAAAGTGTCAAATCAGCCCCCCACTTACCAATTCTTTTCAATATCTTACAAATAAAACCTTGTGAAAGCAAAATTTGTGAAAAAAATTATGAAACAGTAAATTGGTGGATATCTGGAGAAAAAAAATGGCCTCCGAAACAGAAAACATTTACATGGCGCCGACCCTCTCCTAAATTAAATTCAAGGTTGGACTGCTGGTTGATACAATAAAAATTTAATACGTTACGGTTGCGACTACAGATATAAGACCATCATAAAATCTGTCATAATGCTGATATCTAAGACTAAAGTGGTAACTAAAAAAAGGGTCCTGGTTGGGAAGTTCAACTCTTCGCCTTGAATGACAGAACTTACAAATTAAAAACTAACAAATGTATTGAGAGTCCAAAGAGTGCAGTAAAGAATGTAAAAACGTCAAATTGTCGAAACAACTTACTGGGGGAAGGAAAAATGTTGAAAATAAGACTAGGGAATTTACAATCGGGTACTGTACAATCAAAAGCGAATGTAAAAAAGAGATATTATCTTTGAATAAAAAAGATTTATAAAAAACTTTAGAAGAAAAAATTGAAAGGGGTGAATCAAATCTTATTAGATCTCTAATAAATCATGAAGAAGGAGAGACAAATTCCAAAGTATTTATGGGATTAGGAAAAATAACAACGTTAACATTCAATCGTAGAAATCAAACAACATAGGGAAAAACGAATTACAAA
>JAMKCH010028417.1:0-54785 GCA_023653785.1 Ophioderma brevispina | reverse complement strand
GTCAAAATGGCAAACTTTTAAAGTCATCGCATACCACAAAAAAAATGTCAGAAAACAGCAATTAAACAACAAAACAAATAAAAGCATATGGGAACAGGTGAGATTTCAAATTTGCCAAAACGTCCAGTTGGCTTTTTCAGATGCAGTGGGATGTTGATTTTGTTCCATAATTGTGGTGCAAACAATTACAAAAGACCTCCTTTGAACAACTTCCATATCAGTGAAAATTATATGTCCATTCAGGGAAGGAAAACTCACCATCTTCTGTCCAGAATTCTTATGATTTCTTGTTGCTTCTCTGAACCAGTTCAAGTTTTTTCAAAGCATCTCAAACTCTCTTTCTGTTTAACTGCATCATGATTAGTGGTGATCTTACTTCTCTGAAGGCCAAAGACTTTTCTGGACCTAAAATAACAAAAAATAGGCCTACACTTAAGGAGGCTGTTAGTCAGGAACGGAGTCAAATGGCCATTTGTTATTTTTTCATGTTATTGGCAAGTACATGTTTCTTTCCATATCTTTAACATACATCTATATTATTTAGTTTTTTTCCTCTATTTTGTTTTCATTTTACTTTTTAATGTTACGCATTTTTGACCAACAACAATCACATGGTCTGAACTGCAAAAAGGGCGGGTAATTTCGCGTACTACTCATACGCTTCTGTGCTATTCGGCGCGCGCGATTAAGAGCGCATCAGAAACGCCTTGATGCATCGATTCGTTATGACGCGTCCAGGGTAACTTGTATGCAATTGTAAAATGGTTGCCCACGTAGATGCTTTGCCAACAGCATGGGATTTTAATTTCACGATTTGATCCTAATAACTTGTTGGAATTTTGATCATAAAGTATCCAATATGATGTTAATTTTGACCTGGTGCAGAACAGTGGAAGGATAAGAGATGAAACGCTTGTATTTTGGGAATAAGCCATATTTTTGTAGCGAAACGTACACTATTTGGACAAAATGGCCGATTTCTCTTGTTAACTTTCGGCGATACTTCGTGATTTTTCGGTTCCCAGTACCCTCGAATCCATATCCGCAACGGTAAAGAAATGAAATGCATCGTATAGAGCAGATCAAAATCTAGGGATCGGTATTTTTTGTCTGTTTCATTTTTGGTTAAAATCGTGATTTAATGTCAACTTTGAACAATCTTGGCGTTTTCCAAATTGAACACGCGGATTTTGGCCTTTTTTGCCAATATTTGATAAATAGTGCAGAATTTGAAAAAAGGGGGAAATACCGACCCTAGAACTAGAATTCTGGAATACAAAAACGAACAATGCACATTTTATAAATTCTATAGTTTTTTTTTATAGGAACCAAAAAACTGAGTGAAGAATCATCCGTTTTTTATATTTTCCTCAAAAAATCGTATTTTGGGAAAACTATTATCATATTTGGATTTTTTGAGTCATTTCCTTCTCAAATATGTAATACTTTTATATATGTTGGAACACTATAAACCAGATACGGCAAAAACAGCTCCTTTGAATTCTGCCTTGACAGCCACCTTAAAATTATAAATTCTTAACGAATGCCCTGATGAAATTAACAACATGAATTAGGAAAAATATGTCCAGAAAAAACTAAAAAAGTTTACTAATTCATTAAAACATTTCTCGTGGAAATTAAATGAGACCAAACCAACATTTTCCAAGTCTTAACCTCATTTATTTTTTTATTCTCATTGTCATTTTTTTTTAAAAAAAAAAAAATGCCCCCCCCCCCCCCTCCACCCCCCCCCCACTTCAAGTTTTTGTTCTTTTCCTTTCCTCAAATTAACCACTGATTGAAATGAGAAAAAAATGTCAGAAAAAACTAGAAATTCCTATAAATCATGAAACATTTGTGAAATCTAATCATACAAACATTATTGTGAAATAATGTACCTCGATTTTTATTCTACTATGTTCTTAGCCGATGTTGTTCTTTCACGACCAAAACGTGCGTATCCAATCAAGAGGGCCATTAACCGAGTTTGGTATTGGCAAATTATTGGCACACTGCCCACACCCAAACAGCTGATCGGTCAATGAATGGCAGATAAAATTACGTGGACTAATTTTCATTGCAATGATCTTCATTTTTAGACCAATATCATAGTATAGCACTCAAAAAATAAATATGAACTAAATATTCAAGCATACCGACCACCGTCTTCTGCAAAATGTTAACCATTCGTGTGTTTTCAGTGGCAGAAGTCGAACAAGTTCACAGTTTGCACTCGCATGTGGAGTCAGCCAGAGAGTGAATAGCGTGGTGGTGCAACGTTAACTTCACAAACACAGGAGGTAGAAAAAGTGCACGGAGGAAATTATTGGGCGGTTTTCTACTGGCAAATCGCAGTATTTTCACTATCATCCATTCGGGGGTACACAAAAATGATGGAAGTTCATGCCAATGATTCCCGCGTTTGGCAAAAAATTTGCCGATTTCCGATGGAATTTGGGACTACATTTTTTGACAATTTTTTCTCAACGACCTGCGTCAAAAATTTTCAAAACAGCGGAAGTAGATCTGGTTAGACAGCTCTCTTAGCAACAAAATGAGCCCTTCAAGACGCTTCACGTGCCCGATTAACGGTTGAGGATCTCATTTTGATATTGTAGGATTGCAGTCGACAGAGCGATGGCACGTGAAATATTTCGTGAAATGAGCCGACTCGCTCAGCATCGCAAGTTTGAGATAATTATCTCGATAAAACTTTCCCCTTTTTAACAAAATTCATTCGGATTTTAGGCAAACATAAATATATTTTTCAAATCCCCAAAATTCAGATTGATCTGAAAAACAGAACAATGTCAAATTTTATAACAAAATATGGTGTATCAAGTTGGGACTCGCGCGATGTCTAGTGGATTAAAACGGGCCGTTTGACGGGCATACACATGTACATATACTGACTTAATGAGGTGAAAATGAGAGGATTACTTTGAGGTTAGTGTACGTTTATATGCTGACTGAGCGTGCACGACGTGGGCAGAAATTATGGCCAACTTCCCAATAAATTCATCCACCACTGATCCCACAATCCACGTCTTTTACGCACACGATTTTTTTAAACATGGAAGGGAATGGTGTGATCATTGTGAATTTCCTTGATCATTAAAATGACATTTTTCGGAGAAGCATTAATTTTTTGACTTATTCAAGAACATTCTAACCATTTAATGATTTCTTTATGACGACCTTGTCTGCTTTTCATAAGATCAAGCTGAGGATTTTTTTTAAGAGTTGGCTAAAGTAAATACCCAAATCTTGGTCAATTTCAAATTCATGAAATTGAAGATTGACCATTCAAATTCAAAGGGCACCAAGCAAAATGAAAAGATCAATTTTTTTGTGGTGGTGGCACGTCTGGCTCATTAAAGAAGAATATCTTCCGATTAGCGATATATGAACAGATTTAGCCATGGTATGGTTGCCGAATTCTGCCGTCTTTTAAAAAATTAACTTGTTTTGAAAAAAATACGCATCATCTTCTTGCATTTATTACCTAATTCTTAATTAAATACAACATAGTAAATTAATGGTACACTTAACCTGTAGGTTGAAATTATAACAAACGTTATGCTTTTTAAAACGTTTTTAGAATGGTTTGAAAGGTGCTTAAACTGTTGACACGAAGGAAGTCCATCATTTAGGTTAGCGGCCATTTACAGATGCAATCAGAGGTCCATCGTAGTCGGTACGTAAGGTCAATATATGAATATGTAAAAAAAAGGTCGGCGGCTTCTGATTGGCAAGTTGGTTTAAAGCGGCTATTCAACTTTCAAACGTCGATCAACAACAACACAGCAAGCAGTGCAGCTGATCGATGACCGATATTGTTATTTTAAAAATAGTCTTACTACCTTTTAGGATAAACAAGAAACTGCTGAAGTAAGAGAATTCAAAATGGTTAAATCGAATGGAAAGGGACCGCAAGAAAAGCACATTGAGGTGGTCGTAAGATGCAGGTAAGCAAAGGAAAAGGGACTGCCACTTGCAGACGTGGCATGAATGGGCCGCAGACTGCTGCGTACTCACTCATGCACTGGAGTCAGTGGAGTGCACTGCACTGCCTCAGTCCGATAATACGTAGCTGGAGGTCTTTACATGAAACAGATATGGCTGAATGTAACATGGACTGGACCTCTAGTTACGACACTAGGCCAATCGGGCCAGCGTGCAATAAACAAATACCTATGTAATTCATGGTAGGAGCATCAAATACACTGAGTGATGGTGACTTTACCGACCTTATCCAACAAAAAAATGTTACTTGACATGATCTTGAGAAACTTCTACAGATAGTGCACTAGATTATTTAGTGGTGATTGGTTCGATTCTTGAGATTATGTTAAAAAAAAAGCATTTACTTAATACAAGTCCAGTTTTTCAATCCAAATTACTTGGATTGTATTTTGATGCTATACAACAGCTTCCGTTAGGTCCAGCATTCTAGGTCATTTTACGGCAGTCCGGTAAATACCTGAGTGCTGGTATCGACCAGGCTGTTGTCGACAAGGTTGGCGACAGTGCACTTCTCCTGGCATGCCGACAAACCATGTTAATTTGTCGACAACATATTCATAAAGGAGCCTTATCACTTTGTAACCAGCCTATTCCAGCAATCATAATTGTAATTCCAACTGCCTATTGATTATGGTTCTTGAATATGAACATATTTTTTTAACCTTTTCCTTTTTTTATAAGTTTTAAGAAAATATATGGTATGTATAGTGTGAAAATAGTTTTGTTATAATGGTCGCATTCATAAGTTGGTCCTAACAACTATTCAGTACAATGTAGAAAACCCAACAAATATGGTGCCTTTTTCTTCAACAAGAGTAATTACATTTAATCATACATTCTAGAGCTTAAAAGTGTACATTTTTGGAAAGCTTATATACAGTGTTGCCAAAACAGCTAAGTACAAACCCTTGTTATACGGTGGGTCAGAAATATACAGGTGAAACAACAAAAAGTTAGCATTTTTCTTGTCATGGTGAACTGTGTAATGTGGTTTCCTTTTCTGAGTGATATGTAGATCAAATAAAATGGTTCGAAAGGTATTACTTAGGCCTTCAAACAAGCAAGGTAGAAAGAGTTTTCACAATAACTTGTGTTAAATATACAGGTGGGTCAAAATTATGCTTATTTTTAAGTGTAACTACATGTATAAACGATTTTCAAACTACTTTTCAGAGTACATCTTCCTTGGGTCATTGGTATGTAAGCAAGTTGCTTTATAAACATATATAACCTATACTCTTGAGTACTTTTGATTATACCGGGTGATCAGAAATACAATTACCCTGTAAGAGCAAACTTCTGGTGCTCAAGTGTCTTAATGCTATCCGGGAAGTTGAACCAATAAATTATTAGTTAAACAGTGTAGCCAGAAATAGAGAGTTTAAGCACTTTAAAACCACTTCCTTGATAAAATCATATAGGGTGATAAAAATGGAAGCAAGCCTTTTGTATTTCTCCACATTTAAAATAGGGTCCTGCACATATACACAGAAAAAAAATCTGAATATACACTGATGTATAAAGCATAATTGTCCTACATGCATTAAAAAACAATTATTCACACTTCTATTTCTACAGGTCCAAAATAAAGCATTATTGTGTGACTGATATTTCATGCTGAAAATGAATTTAATTATAACAAAAAAGGGCATGAAATACATGCACCCTATACAATTTGAACCACCCTGTATATATTTATCTACCTATCCAATATTTCTTGTGTTTTTTAAAACATGACCAGTGCAAAATACCCAGTCTCAAGTGTTGTATAACAGTCAGATTAAGACATGTTTTACCCGGATGTGACAACTTGTAATTTAGAATTATATCACAAAAAAGGTATTTTTTCACCTGTATAATTTTTCCTCACCCTGTAAATGCATGTGTTTTCTTGCCAGAATTTGCATCTTTAGTATTCAACAATGCTATGAAAAAGAATTATTCCTTACTGTAAACCTTTTTCAGGTAAAAGTCCGAATTTGGGTTATTTTCAGTTTTTATGTGTAAGTCTATGGGCTTCTCCGTCCCCCGACTGCTCCTCCCCCGAACTCCACCACCCTGACATACTTGACCACTTTAAACGTAACTTCGCTATTAATCCATTCAAATGAAATGGGACTTGTTGCATTAAAGAAAGCACAAAATTTCTACAAAAGACACCCATTTTGGTTGTCATACATTCAGTACCTCCTCCTAAATATTTTACTTTGAACATAAAATTTGTGGTACAAATGTAATATCTCCACCATATTAATTTGACAGACCAACTTATGAAATGCGACCATATTTTCATTAATAAAGCCCAATGACCCCAACGTTGGCCCACTTTGCGTAGAGATGGTTCAAATAAGTTCAACCAACCGTCCCAATGGGCCAGGCTAGCAAGTTGGAGTTGAAAGAGTCAAAGTGACTGTATTTGTTTTCACATACTGTAGTGCTCAATCTAAACCTTTGTGTGCTAATAAATGAATGAAAAACAAAATTTAGAATTGGCATTCAAATTTAAAAGATTGATTGTCGACAATTGTCGCCATCGGGGTTTTTAATGATTTACCAACATATCGACAAAGAAAACCAAACCGACCCAGCTCTAGTAAATACGTAATCCTGCTTCTAAATTGAAAAAAATAGCGTTTGAAAATTCTCAAGCCTGGAATACTATCGAAAGGCATTGTGGGAAAAAGATATGTGGCCCGTAGCGATTGCGTGTTCACTTTTCCATCTCTGCAAGCACCGAGTACCAGACATAAACGTTCAATTTTCTCGCTAGGTTCTATAGGTTCAGACCCAATTACGATACACATGTACATATTCAAAACAAAACATAGTAATAGACCCCATGATGCAAAAAAAATCCATAGAACCCCTTCGTTTTCCGAGATATTTGGGATTTAGTTTCATTAGCATACATTCGCTATGACGGACTGATAACGTTAATCTCTCGCGCAGTACTAATTTAGATAAATCTTTTGCAGTCAGTGGCACAGACTTCACCGTGGGAAATACTTACCAGACCGCCGTAACGTAAGGTCAATTGAAGCAGGGACCCTAAGGCCAACTGACAAGAGAATAGAAGCATGTACTGTAATAAATGAGTAGCTCATGATCGCGGTCGTACGTGGCGTAGTGTTATTCACGCTATATCATGTCAATACGTCATACTGCCGAATTAGGACGCGTCCGGTTTTTTTTTTTTTTTTAAAAAAAAACTTTTCTTTTTTTTTTTTTTCTTTTTTTTTTTTACGCGCGCTATCATTACAAAACGTGCTAATGGGTATTTCTCTAGCCTGAAGCGACATTGATAACATGCGTTCCATAAAGACGAGCCGATGTCTCTGCTCAATACCGACTTGCCCCAAGTTCAACTGTTACGCATGCACATGAGCAGAACTCCCTCGTGCGATGAATATTCGTGTGCTTTTTGAATGTTTATACAAAATTGGGGTCCGCCATTTATGACCCCTTCACCTGTATCCTTTCACTTGGATTTCCGGTTTGGACTTAGTCTGTGAAGTGAAATTATCGTCCTTGGAAAAGTGCCACAAATTTACTCTTTTTTAATTTTATACTTCTTCCTGAAAACTACTCCAAACTTAAGGGTTGTCTACCGATGTCTTACGCCCAAAATAGTAGCTTTGGCTCAACCGGACTCATTTAGAGAAGCATTAAGTTTTGCGCAAATCGTTTCTAAATCGGTCCCGAGTTCATATTTTTGCATGACTTGAGGCCCAGTAAAATATTTCCGGTTTATAAAAGATTAAGGCCAGTCACGTCATGCTAGCGGACTGGCACTGCCTGTGCTGGTACAGGCAGGAGATGCACCGTAAACTCCAACAGTCCAAGCCGGGCATGATGCATGCAGGTGTCGCCAGGCGGCCCTAGTCCGGGCATCTGGACATGTACATAATAAATTATATTGTACAAAAGTACGGTCCAGTGGCAGTGATTGCCCATGTCATGCATGATGTCTTGCCACTGCAGTGTTCGGATCGAAATACAAATGAAAAACTGAAAGTCCATGCACCTGTGCAGTGTGCACTATATGTAAACTCTAAAGTTACAAAATAATTTTGTTGAATATCACAGCCTCAGGTAAAAAAAAAATTGAACTTCTTGTAGACTTGTAGGCCTAAATGTTCGAGTTACATGTCATGTATCTTGCAACATCCTAAATCTCTCAAAAATATTGCATCACTGAGCAAATCGCTTATTTTGAAAGGTTGATTTTTTTTTTTTTTGGTCAGGACGCCAACTCGAAAAAAAAATGTCAGGACCCCAACTCCCAGCCCCCCCAAAAAGTAATGGTGCGTCCGGGCCTTACTATTCACTCATCCAGTTGGGCAAATTATATAAACATGTCAAGAGTGCAAATTTTCCTTTATGAGAATAATCCTGATTTCTTACGCATTGCATATTTTAGCGGTGGAATCCCCGGCCTCCTTTGCCATCACTGCCAGAGTGGAAATAGCGGGGACTCTTATTTACTAATGTAGCCCCACTCCACTCCCACGTAGGTTCCAAATTAACTGTGATTGTACATGTATACTCCTCCATTTAGGGTTGGGCGAAAATTCAAACTCAAAGGTATGCACAAAGGTGTTAGACCAGGTCTAAGACCAATCGGCGTCCTTATGGGTAGACGGAACAATTTCTAATTAATGTCGCAGCATTGTCGCCGGCTCGGACATTAATTCAGCAGACGACGGAAATGGCGTTAACACAAGCACAACCGCACAACCGCCACCAGTATGCAGGTTTCTCACGGCATAGCCATGTTTGACCTATCCTGTGACCTTTTTAAGGGTAGTGTCAACCTGGTGCGTTTGTTTTTTTTACACAAATTTCTGATTAATCACCATTTTAAACCATCAAACGTACTCTATAGTTACCACAAAGGTTATCCACTACAGACAATCTTGACTGTATTTTTTGCCGATTTTAAAACAGCTATTTAACCATTTCAAGTCACAAAAAACCGCTTGGTCTAAACTGCGGGAATTACACATTTCACGCCTCATGCGCAAGGCGCACCAATCGAGTCGCGCGGTGACTTTTTGCTGCGTATGAAGCGTGCGCGTGTTTTATTAATGTACTTTTGCCGTCGAAGCGCATCATTGAAAAACAAAATAATATTTGAAAATGTAAACAAAGCGTAATTTAAGACAAGATGACATTTTCCAATTTCTCTCATTTCTTTTCTGGAGTTATAGACAAAAATGTTTGATTCAATAGTGCATAATAAAGAGTATTTATTTTTTGATCACCTTGCAATCAACATACTCAATTGAGTTCAAAGATAAGTTATTTGAGAAAGAGCAGCTTGAAATGGCGTGAAAAGTCCTTTTTTACTTAAACATGGATTTTCCTCAATGTTCATTTTTCGCAAATTTTTGGCAAATTTTTCAGACAAGATACCTCCAAGATACGCGAAGTAAAAGGTAAGGTTTTACTTTCATACGATAGCAATCGATCTTCTCCAGGACGGTTTTCTTCAATTTTTCCTTTTTCAGTTCTAACTAAAGTATATTCTCCAATATATCTCAAATTTTGGAAAAGAAAAAGTAAAAATCACATTTTTTGACATTTCCTTATATTTTCGAAAAGTAAGCTCTATTTTCAAAAAATGAAAAAACCGTCCTTAACAAATTTGTCTTGTTCCTAAAAATAACATAAAAACATAAATTCAATTTTTTTTGTTATGCTGTTCTGAAATTTTGGGGCAAATCGTGATTCTTTTAAGTATTTTTTTGTTTCCAAATCCGGAATTTTTACATTAATCTATGCCATCAAATCGGGTTTCCCACATCGTCAATTTTCTTTCACGAAACTTATACTTTACATACACTATAAATATTTGCCAAGTTACAAACCAAAATAGACTCGGAAACTCTCAAAGTTCACACTGCCCTTAATAGCAATAGTACGAGTCTATGATTCATGTACTATACACTTTGTTGAGTAAAGTTTATTGAAACTTAAAAGTTAGCCTACAAATTACCTTGGATGTCTATACCTCTTATTAATGTCCCTAATCTGTTTTTGATGTATGTTTAGTTTTATGTGTAAAATTACTCCCAATTCTTCCACTTCCCACGGCCTAGACTATCTTGTGAAAGCAAATTAAGTTTTGTGAAAAGTTGCCAGTGCCGCTTAAAAATGTAAATAACTGCAAATTTTTGGACAAAGCTGAATTTTGACTGTAGACCAGGTGTAAGCTTTTAAAACAAAATTAAGGTGTTGTGACAATTAGGCGACCCTGTGTCAACAAGTAACCATGGCTCGCGCTAAGGATTTTTTATTTGTTTAGGCAATTTTTTGCCACACTTCTCAAGATTGCTTTATCATGTTGATTAGCAAACGTACACAAATGTATATGGAAAAATTGCTACACAATCGTTAAAATGCATAGCAAATGGCAGAAAATGTGTAGTCAAACTGCTATGCTAACCTGTTTCAAGAGCCCTGCAAGTAACCCCCCCTGAATTCATCAAAGAAAATGTTTAAAAACGAATCAAACCTGCAGAATTATGCAGTTTATCCGTACAAGTCTGGATGACTCCGGGTGTGTCACTAGTGCTCCAGGGTCGCTAATTGTCGCAACCCTTTAAAGCTGGTCTAACCTTTTGTGCATGGACCAAAGAGTGCAAATGGATGGATTTTACATTCTGAACACAACTAAATGTAATTCAAGTTCAACCCAATTCGACCGCTCATGCGGCAAGGGTGGCTGACGTCTCTTACTCTTTTTTATGTGGATGTTGTCCCACTGTCCCAGTATAGGTCCAAATTCATCAGTGTTGCTATTTTGGTAAAATGATTGGTACATAAAATATGTCTGGCATCATGATCACATCTGCATTTTTTTTGCATCAATGTTCAAAATGACTGATTGTATTGTTGTGTTGGTTTGGTTATCATCAGTTTGAAAACATTGAATTCTAGTCTCTTGATGAGCCCCTGTGAATTATTTCCACACTTTCTTAGACCGCTGAACAGCAAGGAGAAGAGGGAAGGGTCACATCGGGTTGTAGAAGTGGACAAGGCAAGAAAGGAAGTCAAGATTGATGTGGAAGTTGCTGAAAAACTGACCAAGAAGAACTATACATTTGATAAGGTAAAATTCCAGTGAATTATGTACCGATGTTATTTCTTGTATGTTAAAGTCATCTCAGAAGTTTTAGATGAGTAATGAATTCTACTGCATTGTAATCCTAGCTGGTTCTCTCTTACCTGTCCTCAAGAAGTTTCTTTCCAAAATCTCAGTTAATTCTTTTGATAATATACTAGTGCAGGGGACCAGGGTTCTCAATAGGAGGCCCGCAGGCCAATACGGTCCTCGACTTGCTCTAAAATATAAAGGAAACATAAGAAAATCAAGTGTATTTTTTTTATTTGATGGGGTTTTGATCAAATTATGTTTGATTTATTTGCCCTTTCAACTAAATAATGAGAACACCTGTACAAGGCATGCATTTCTCCAAGTGGTGTGACCTTGCCTGGGTGTGACCTTTGACATCAGATCTGTAGGCCTTTGATCAAATTTGGTGGTCATCGGGCATTTCTACGCAAGGTGACCTTAGATGACCGTTGACCTTTTGCACTCTTGAACCATGTTAACGGATCCTCCCTACCCCTGACAAATATCAGGCCCCATATGTCAAAGCATAATGAAATAGCTGCACAGACAGACAGATCTCATTTTTTAATCCTAAATAACCAGACTGAGACCAGACATCTCACACTGCCCCATAGGCCGCTGTGTGTCCGTTTAGGGACAGTTAAAATAGTTAGTGATGTATAGACTAGGTCTACTGTAATTTCTTCTACTATACTTGTAAGTTGAATCTGTAAAGATATTTGGGCACACACACTCCACCTAGGACGGGGGATTTTGATTGATCACTAACATGACTGAGACTACTTTTTCGATTAAAATTGCTTCAGGTGCGGGACCCAACAAGCAGAACAGATCCATGTGGACAAGAGCGTTCGCGTACCCAATTCCGGATGACAGTCCTCTGCGGATATAACTTGCACAATTTGCGTAGTATCTCGATCTCATTTGGTGACGTGTTGCCCAACCAATGCGAACAGATTTTTTTTTTCAAAATAAAAACACACGGGCCAGTCAAGGCTTCAAAAATTAAAGGAAGCTGTGGGAACTTCTTGTGTAATTACCTTATTGTTGTAAATCCAGGGGTGTGGATTTCAACAAATATTTCAACCCATCGTACGACCCATCGTAAGCAAACGTATCATAAGTTACTGTTAGAAATCCCTATGGATCCCTATCTAACACACAAAACCGGCACTCGTCAGCACAGCAGGGCCGTTCATCTTATGGGGGAAAATATGTTAATTCTGAAATGGTCTAGTAACATCATTTTTTTTTTCAAATAGTGTTCATGTCTTTGTCATGTCATGAATAAATTAACATAAATTTTACAACAAAATGTAACTAACTAAAAGGTAGAACAAATCTGCGCATAAGATAGGCACACATACACTGTCACTGGTGGTACTCTGCTTAGGCGAACGGTTCAGGTGATATAAAAATTGCAAGTTGGGACGAGACTTAGATCAGGCCTTCACATCGACAAATTGTTGGAGCTCTGTTAATCACACTCCTATTTTTACCAAGGAGCATGATAAAAAGCTCTATTTTTAATTTCCCAGCCTTAAATCATTTACAAAGGAGCAAGGAGCTTGAAAAATAACACTCCTGGCCATTTACAAGGAGCTTTTTAAGGAGCTCTGGAGCTATTGCGCTCCTTAAAATGAAGGCCTGCTTAGATCGCAAAATGCCTGGCCCCAAAATTGGCAAGTATAAATTTCTGACCTGAACATTTTTGTCGGGTCGCCTTAGCGACTATAGAAACCACTGCTCTCAAAATTGCGAAGGAGTCTATTTCTATATCTGAAGGTCATTTCATTAAATGTTTTTCTTTTATGAAAATGATCTACGTACTAAGTAATTTTGGAGTTTTAGTGTTGGGTGTGTAATGCGATGCAATTTCAGACAAAGAATAACATCATTGCAGGTTTTAAATGGCCTTAAAAAGCATTTCTTTGATTTTAGTCTCTGCCAAGACTGGCTGGGAAATGGGAGTTTGGTTAAAACGTTTCAGGGATAGATAAAGGGTGAGTAACGAATAGGAAAGTTATAAGTAAGAAAATGATCAGGCCACGTAGAGTTAAAACTACGGTGAGCAAGAGGTATATGACAAGGTTGAAAGGCAAAAAATTGGAAGGGATATTTTTTAAGACGCAAATTTAGGTATCATCTTTATTTGAAATGACAGGAAGGTGTAACCTACATTATATTCAAGCTTATAACTTGGGGATTCCTTCTAAACACATTTTGCGCCCAATTGGGTGTTTTTTCTATTTTCTTTATTTGAAATGACAGGAGAGATTTACGTACATCAAATTAAAGCTTTTAACTTGGGGATGCAGTTTTTACATATTTTTCGCCCAATTGGGCGCCTTTTCTATTTTCTTTATTTTGTTACAGCTATGGCCAGACTGGTACCGGAAAAACTTTCACTATGGAGGGGGAGCGGACTCCAGATAAAGGCATGTCTTGGGAGCAGGTACGTCAAATACACACATGCTTAGATTCTTAATGGTATTATCTCCCAGGTCAAAATTCCAGTTGATCCCAGGTAAACTGATATCAACTGGAACCAGTTGAATCCAGTTGATCCCAGTTTAATATCCAGTTGAATCCAGTTAAAAAAGTTGATTCCGTGATGGAAAATGGAACAATTTTCAACTAGGTTTTGTGGTGTCTAGTTGAACTCAGTAGTTAAGACCAGTTACAAACAGTTAAAAACAGTTGAAACCAGTTAGTTCCATCACGGAAAATGGAACAACTTTTAACTGGGCTCAACTGGAATTTTGACCTGGGCTAGCAGGGGAACAGCTGCTCAGTTACAGATGTGGATCATCCAGGGCTAGAATTTGGGCGAGAATCAATTCTCACAAAGATTCTAGTATTTAACTGATTTGCATGAGTCAGTGTTGCTTCTCGTAAAACTTTAGAACTTAACACACGTAGAGAAATGAGGTGATTTCCCACGAGATTGGTTGGGGGGACATTAAGGATGATTCCGCCCACAGCGACGAAATTCTAAACCTGGACCATCTACACACATTAGTCATACACTCATGGGTCGTTTTTCTTTTGGGGTTGGCCATTTTGTGACCCACGAACATTTTTGGGAATTGAACAGGACTTTACGGAATAAATTGCACTTTTTCGGTATAGATGTAGAATTATCGGGGTCAGGAGTGGGTCACAAAAAGGACCACATCAGATTTTTGCGCACATATGCACAAAGTGCACTGTCTAGAAGTCATCTAGCAGTTGTCTGCTATTAGGCCTTGAAGGAAAAAAAAAACAAGTTGGTTCAGAAGACTGCGCACTTGCGTTTAAATTTGTTCTGCACTTTTTTTTTTTTAGGTTTTTACTCATTTTGATTTTTTTTATTTAATTTCAGAAAAAAAGGAAATGGCGGCCAAAATTGGGCCATTGGTCGAAATTCAATTTTGACGAAATGTTTTGGAAAGTTTTACCTTTATTTTTAAACCAAAATCTAGAAAAGTTTGATTGCCCTTAGACCACAATAGCTGTGGGTTCTGAATTTCCCACTGGGCTGTGCTACCATATATGTAGGGTTAAAATAACAAAAAAAATGGTTTTGATTTTATTCCGGTTTTCTCATCCCGATCAAGGACACGCTGGTGGTGTCATCCCTCGTGCCCTGCACACAGCTTTGAGAAGCTGCCAAAAAAACTCCAACAGTGAATTATCCGTCAAGTTCCTTCATGGAGTTGTACAATGAGGAGCTTTTTGACCTTTTGACCTACAGAATGACATGCAACGTTAAGGATATTTGAAGAGCTGCAAGGAAGGTAAGTGTTTATATATTAATGCTGAAGACTTTCAGGGAGTTAAAGGTTACAAGCTATTTGTGCATTATTTGGAGGGATACTCTTTGCCATCATCCAGAGGTTTTTGCTAGGTTAAGATATCGGCCCATCATTTTCACTGAGTACCCATATGCCACTATGCAATGTTTATTTTGTGTTTACGATGCATTTTACTGCATATCGCCTGTGTGAATAAAGAGAAGCATGCGGGGGATCGAGAGTACCAAAGGCAACATGTTGAAATCTGAAAGTAAAAAGCCTTAAAGGTGCATGTGTGCAACGAGAGATTTCACATATCAGGGTGTCCCTAAAAAAATAGAAATTACTGATTTTTGCCTCGACATGTAAAGCTTTCCCTTAGAAATACCCCATCTGAAAGGATTACGCTGAGAAAATGTTTCTTAGGACCAAATTTCGAAAATTCTAATCTCGATTGGAGCAAAGAGAATTGGGCCTTTGTTTGATATTGAAAAATATAAGGAAATCGAATCACCTTTTGCCTCTCTTTTAAGGCATTCTGTAGACAAATAAAAGGTAAGAATCATATATTGAGTGTCTATCTATGGACAATATTTTGGTGCCCAAAAATCTCTCGTTGCAACCTTTAAGTGTACTATACTAAGGTGCGTTTCGATCGCGTTGGGACCCCCCTTGCTTACCCGGAAGTAGTATGCGATTTTGAAATCAGATGAAAGGCACTTATTTTTCTAATTGTCATCCTGAAATTTAGCATTCAATCCATTTCATTCCCAAGATTATAAACAAAAACCAACCGTTTTAGTGTTTTAACCATCAATGTGAGCACAGATATTGAAATATGGCTTTGACCAAACAATACATTATTGGTTTTACCATCAAAACCGCAAGTTTGTTCCACGCCACTTGGATGGGGTTGGTATGTGCAAGTGCCGGCTCTAATGTCAAGTAGAGAAACACAATAACATAATCGGAACAACCACCTTTAAATACTTTGTACATCGCCAAATAGGGGCTTTAACAGCGCGATGAATTGAGAACTAATCGGCGCAAACTGCAAGCAACACTCCACAGCAGATGCAGGCGTTGAGTGTGGGATACACAAAAGCCAAATAATTTTTGCCTATTAGGTTCAATGAACAAAGTATACTAAAGAATTTTTCACATTTAAAATATTAAAATATCTTGATCAACTCGGTTCTAATAGAAACAAAATAGGGCCACTCATATGGTTCCAATAAGGGAAAGAGGAGGAGGAAAATTTCAAAACTATCAAAATTACATGCAACCCCATTTCTGTCAAGTGGATAAGACCACCCTCTAACAAGATTTGTGGTCAAACTAATATGATATTTCCCAAATTCAAAACTATTAGGTGCAGGGTGATATATTTTTTTTTCTGCATTTTAACATCAGAAATTCTATTCATGGGAAATTATAGGCAAATCTGATTACATGTATGATTTTAATTTACAGCAGTGTAGGTATAAAACCAGCTTTAACGTTGCATTATCATTGTCGTTTCAGGGATCGGTGGTTATCCAGGGACTGGAAGAAGTCACTGTACACAATAAAGATGAAGTGTACCGCATTTCTAGAAGAGGGCGCCGCCAAGAGACAACACCGCCGCAACATGACTGAACGCCCTACTCTATGGTAACAACAAATTGGCAGGTAGCACCCTCTAGAGTATATGTATTAACCTTGAAAGAGCAAGTGGAATAGTAGGCAGGATCAGCATGTCATGTACTGGCACTGATCCCAGGTCAATTTCGTCAAGGTTGGATTAGGTTTATGGGATCTGGCCTGTTCACGTTAAATTGCCAACTTTTGGTCAACCTGGGGGTCATTTTCAAACTTAGTGTCAAGCTTTGTTATTTGTTTTTAGGTATAAGACTATAAATTTTTAAGGAAAAAAAAATAGAAAGAACAACTTATCTTTTCTCCTTTATACTTTTTTGTTAAAAACCCAAAATTTAAAAAAAAAAACAGTTTGTAAAAAAAAAATGCAAATGTCTCATGGAATTTAGATTAATTTCAAAAGAAATTTGACTTCATCTTCATCATAAATGTAAAATATGCACCTTCAGGCAATACAGCGACTATGAAATGGACGCTTTGAATTTTGACAATTGACAAAATATGCAAGAACCTATTTTTATTCAAAAACAGGTTCTTGACATAAAAAAGTTTTATTTATAAAAATCAAAAAAGTAACAGGGCAGAGTGATTTTTTCATGAATTGATTACTTGTAGGCTGCAGAGAGAACGTTTTTGTACTGAATGACAAGCAAATCTCACAGTGATAGCAGATAATTAGCTTTATGTCAAAGTGTTGGACGTGACCATGTGAACGGAATTTTTGACTTAAAATCATAACTTTGATATTTAATAAAACAAAAACTGATTTTTAAGCTTCAATAAAGATGAAACACTACTAACTTCACCTAGTGAATGCTTTGTTTTCATCCTCATGCCCTTCCAATATTCCAAGCCTGTTAGATTTGCCATGGTTGACTTGATAAGCCTTGAGTTGGACGGACAATGAAATGTGAACGGGGCATATTTTGAAAATTTACTAAACACTGATCGCTACCTCAAAGCTAAGTTAGAGTAGTTCACAAAACCCATCGAACAACTAGAAACATACTATAAATTTAATGTTGCAGCTAGACCTCCTCGGTTTGAGAAATGCAACTCGAGTGTGTTGGAACGTGACCAAATGTGTTGGACGTGAATGACGTTGTGAACGGAAAAATATAATGTTGATAGAGCCAAGCCAGTTTACAGTGGTTGTACAAAACTTAGTAAATTTACTAGTACAGTTTGAAGTGCTTCAGGAATAAGTAACATCAAATATCAGAACTTACTTCATAAGACAAACAGTGGCTTGCAAAAAGTTTGTTGACGTGACAAAATTGTGAACGGAAAACTGCGGACAAGATTTCAAATACCCATATCTGAATTAATTCTAAGGAACAGTCATATAATTTTGTGCTCGTGGTGGAGCATTATCATGAGGGATGTTTTTCTTTGTAAATGATCCATAATGACCCACAGATATCCACCACCGGGAGGGTCAGTGTAATGAATATAATTGGTTTCAATGTGAACGGAATATGTAAGTCCCAAACTATTTTGATTACCTATAAGTTTTTTGAGCACTCTGACTACACCATTATTTTTCACATCGGTAATAAAGTGTCACTCGTTGCCACTAAAAAGAACTCAAAAGTAAAAGTGACAGGTTCTACATAGCCTAAATAATCGGCAGCTGAAAAAAAAGGGGCATGTATTTCGTTGACGCCATATCAGTCAAAATTTGACCCTTTTGCTGAGGCCCAGTCTCATGAATATACAAGACACCAAATGTTGGTTTAGGTAGCGGGAGTAAGGTTAGTGAGATACTAATGTGTACTAAAACACAAAAAGTGACTCTCTATCACCTTCCTGTTAAAAAATCCTATTAGGTTTAAGGTGAAAATTCAAAAGTTGGCAAGTACTGTGAAACGGGCCTATACTGCACAGAACTGAAATCTGAAGGTCATTCTTTTGTAGCAGATTTTCACACCAAACACATATTCATCACAGCTTTGAGCTGCAACGCAGAGATTTACGCAGCATCCCAGCCCAAGATGTATCATAATAGTAATTATATAGATTAGACACGCAATAATTCGTGCCTTGTATTTGCCTACAGAAATGTCCTAAATTAAAGAGAGAAAGAAAGGGGGTTTTGATTTGCTTATATTACAATGAAACATAGCGCTCTGAATTTTGTATTTGTGCCTATACGAAATTAGTTTTCACAATATTTATACAAGAACCATTTCTCTAGGCTTATCCTTGCAGGTGGGATATTTTGATTGAAGCTTTACAAAAGCGCAAAAACAATACTTTCAAATTTTTCTAAGGACCATCTGATATATGAAATCTCTCGTTGCACCTTAAGGAAGAGCAAACACAATGCGCGCTGCCTACCAAGAATCCCAGTCCAAGTCCTCCAAAGGCTGCTGAAGTGTGCGAATCAATACAACCATATAACCTACAGTTTCCGCCACAAGAATCATGGCCAGCATATTAGATAACCGCCTACCGTGCAACACAAGCGTTCAGCAAAGACACAGGCTACCATGCATCAATTCTTGTTTACGAGCTGACGTTGATACACATGTTACACAATCACGTTGCTAATAAAGACGACCCACGTGTTCATCACTGGCTACGCAGTTATTTGACGGGAACTATAAATCAGAGAGATCATCATTGGAAATAAAATTTACCAAACAACACATGAGCACTATTCTCACTCTGAAAACTTCATCCTACTAGGCATCACTTCAGTCTGGATAGTGTGACGTTTACTATGTCATTAGTAGATAGTAGTAAATCCAAAGTTTTAAATCCGGTTTTGTCCCAGGAGTTACCACTACTCGCTAGCAATAGCCCTTATTCTTTCTTCTTTTCCCATTTCTTTCGCCCAATTCAAGTGCATCCTCATACCCAACCCTCCCTAATTCTCCTCCTCAGCAACATGCCTTCAAGGTCATCTTTGGTCACCTCTCTACAAAACAGCCCAAATCAAACTCAAAAGCCCTCATTTACAATGCTGTCATCTTCTCAGCCCATACCAACGCTCACACCATTGCCTTCGCCAACTGCTCACGATTCTTCCCCAACCCAAAATCTGTGATCAAGTCTCAGGTACTTCATATCCCATCAACTTCACATGAAACATTGCTCTCTTTCTCTCTCTCTCTCAATGACCTTCTCAAAATCACAATTTCATTTTCACTCAGACACCATGTCTCACTCCCGAATACGTATCACCAATCCTCACACAATCTCAGGCATCCATTCCTTTCATCGTGCAAAGCGAAAGCCTTTCCCACTGGGAACAACGTAGGCCACAGTCTACTTGACCCCCCACCACAGACCGCACTCTAGCGTATACAGTGCCATCCAACACCACCACTAACCCTGGCCTCCGATTCCACCTCATCGCACAAACTTTACCACCTAGTAAATCCCATATCTAAAGTCTCTTTCGCTTCCACATGCAAAATCTCCTGCCAATAAAAGAAACCAAAGTTCTGTTGTGGTTTGCTTGCAGCTCGTTCCACTGGTGTTCGCGTGACATACACATGAAAGAGAAACAACATGGAAGGGGAGAGCTACTTAAGATTGGCCAAGCTCCACCTGGTGCGATATGCGGTATGCGAACATAGGCAGATCAGGCGCCATGACAAACGTGCTGCAGGAAGACAGGTAAGCACGACTGAAAACTGAACACGCAGATGTTTAACCCAGGCTAAAGAAAATGTCATATTACCCCAATTAACTGAATTTAACTAGGGTTTAGCAAGTTTTGGTAGATAAGTAGACCTGATTTACTAGTAAACAGATTTCGATTATTTTGATATAGTTTTAGCTCAAGTTTAAAACTTAGCCTAACCTCTGAATTAGGTTCTGTTTGGTCGCAGCAACTTGATTTTAAACCAAGTTAAAAATTCTCTTCAACCCAGTTTGGATACTTTGATATACTGAAATATAGCTGTAAAGAAATAAGGATTTTCTCAGAAAGAAAGAAAATTGCCCATGCAATAAGCTATGCCATATGATAATGTTCTTAACACATGCACGTTCATAGGCGTTTAAATCTGGGGGGCATATTCCCCAATATTTGATGGGGGGGTGGGCCAATAGGATCATTTTCCCAATGATGATGCCTGTTCATGTGTTTTGACCAATAACCTATATTTACCCATAATAGTTGTAAAATGGGTCAATTTCAGGGCATTTTTTTCTAATTCAATTCATTAAGGTTTTAGCTTCTAAATTGACAAAATTTTTAGCGCCCGCTTCCCGCGCACATGTGTAGTGATGGATCTTTTCAGCAACCGTTGTTTCATTCATAAATTTTTAGTCAACCCATCCATCCTAATGTCAAAAAGAAATTACGTCACTGACTGCACGTTTTAATAGAGCCAAGATAGTTTCTTGTTTTTTGTTTTTTTTTTTTGCAAAGTTTATAGTACAATCTCCATAATTTGGAAAATGTTAAGTGCCTAAGAAAAAAGTCTTAGAAGACCACACGCATTTGTTTTTAGAATTGGTGGTTTTAGCGCAGTTTTTTTTTTTTAGGTTTTGCTCACTGAAATGATTTTTTTTAAATTTCAGGAAAACAATAAAATTTGTCACAAAGTTGGCCGAAAAAAGGGGGAAAGTGGGTTTAAAAATGCCATAAAATTGTTTTGTTTTTGTAATCCTGCCTCTCACTTTTCATTGTCACATTTCTTCTGGATCAAACTTTTTTGTGGTGCCTAATAGTACTATTTATCTGATAAAACCCATTTACTCTTTAAAGGGTTGTTGTTAACCTGCCAAATTTGCCCTTTGTTAATTTTCTTAATTTTTGCTCAATGGCAATATCAATCAGATGTTACTGCCTTGGTCAGTGATCACAGCCTGGCGTAGAGCATGCCACCTACATCCCATATAGCGTAAAGGCCATTGTTTTAACGGTACTCTAATTAAGATACCTTATATGAAAGGCTGTTCCCAATACCTGCAGCACTTCTTAAGCAATTACTTCAGGTCATGCATTGTTGCAGTATGGCTTGCATGTAACTTGATGGCAGTAAGTAGATAGTAGAAAAGAAACATTTATAGGGCGGGTCAGCCGTATCGATCTGCTAATAGCCATGTCCCAGAACGCCCAATCGTCGGTGATCCCGAAGTGGTTGAAAATTTGATATCTGAGTAACGAAGCTACGATATTTCTCATTTACTATGTGAATTTAGGCTGAAGGTGTTTTTCTGGAAGTTCTGAACGAAAATGTGTCCCATTTTTGGTTCTTTTTTTTTTTTTGACATATTGGACACCAGTACTCTATGGCGCCTTACTAAAGTCACATTTTAGCTCTCACAATAAATTGATTTGAAATTCAGTACAAAACTTTGCAGATGGGGATTTTTGAGTGGACGGCCATTCTGTTAAGATGAAAACCTAAACTTATATCGGGTCATTCCCTTTAAATTCGTTTTTTTTACTTGTCGGGGTAATGCATGCGTGATGCGCTCACTACAATAACGAATGAAGCCCTTTAGACCATTTTGAAGAAGGGAAAAGGCTGTATTTCTACCAGTGTAAAGGAAATGAGTAGCTTGGGTTCACATGACTGCATTCAAAAAATGGCTGTTTTTTTTTGGTTCCCACACAAGTTATTTTGAGCCAGCTATCAAATATAGGTTAATATTTTTGGTGGTGGTGTTATTCAAGAAAAAGTCAGCCAACTATTAATTTGATGCCTGACTGAAATACATGTGGAACATCATGTGCAAAACAGCCATGGGATTGTGAACTCAGCTACCGATAGATCAAATAGAATCACAGCAGGATTTTAGGCTGATTTCCATTATTTAGGACCTCTGTTCACAGTGTCAGCCTATTTCTGATTACAAATACTTCTATAAATAGAGGTATGTTAGTTAGTTTCCTTCTTCTGCATTCTATTTTGTTTTTTTAATCTGCAACAGACGAGAGTAAGTTGACCCGTATTCTCCAGACGCACTGGAGAGCAGGACAAGACATCATATCATATGCAACTGTTTACTCAAGCACATAAGTAATCTTGAGGTTTGTAGGACTTACATTTTGCTTCATTATACTCAACATAGAAGAGATTCAGTAAGCCTTCACACAATGCATGCTCCAATAGCAGTTTGGCTAAGGTACTGATGTGAATAGTTAGAGATGAAGCATGGCTTAATTGACAGTACTATACAAACTTGCATTTTAGAGTGTTCATCTCAACGATTACATGAAGAACTGCTACAAAAACTTCTAATGGAAGCAATGCACTGTGGGAATCTACTGATATCTTCTCTTCTCCAACCCATTTTAGGGGGGTTTTGGTGTGTATTACTGTAGGATTTTCATGCTACTAAAAATGGACTTTGTTGACTGTTTGGGTTTCAATATGGGCCTTAACTGTCAGAAAATGATATTCAAATTTTCGGACTGCTCCCCCATTTAAGGGCGAAATGGTAGTACAGAGGAAAAATTTAAAGTCGAGCGTCAAATTGTATTTTAATTTACAATAACACTGTTTGTCTCCTTCTAAGGATTAGAAAGTAAATATTGCATTGTCCAACCTTTAGTGAAAGCGGTATAGCCCCATAATGGTTCACAGGTCACCATGGGCTGTTGTAAATGCTCCAATGTTGTTGAAAAGTCGGTGTCAAATGATTCCTCTTGACATCTAAATACAGAAATATGCATTTTAACTGATTTCGGTGATATCACCATTGCAAATCCAGCCGATAGTTTAATTTGGTGACTCCATAGCCCATGTAGACCCTTGCTACTTTTGAAATGTAATTAGCCAACCAAGGGTCACACACTGTAAATGATACATTTTGCGATCCTATGAGACAAACAACACTTTCACCAGTTTCACAAAATCGGAAGCTTTGGGTAAAGTTTATCACGGATAACCTTGACCCATATGGGGCGTATATAGTGCTGTTAAAGTTTGCGTTATAAGGAGATGAATATGTTAATGTTACAATTAAAACCACAATTGACTCACATTTCAAATTTAAAGTAGTAAAAAAAAATCCTTGAAGAAGCGCGACGCAGTCTGAAAATTTGAACCCAATCATTTTTTGACAGTCTAGGCCCAATTAAAGCCCTATGAATGCCAAAACAGCAAGAAAATCAATTTTAGCCACAAAATCCTACGCGGAACCGGGAACTGTTTCATGACATACCAACAACACTATTATCATCACAAATAGTTTCCTCAAAGATTTACCAGTTGTAAAATTGCTCGGTAGAAAATACCACTACGCGTTAATGACATAGACTTTGATCATTAGACTTTTGATTCAAACAGTTAAATGGATATAGCGGGATACTCATCAAAGCATCTGTGCGATATGCCAATATGCCTGTTTAATACTGAGTTTTACCTTGGGTTCTGGTGTGTTTAGGGGTGGGGTTTGGTGTTGTCGCCTATAGTGACCAATGCAACTTGCCCCCATCGTGATGTCCATAAAAATATTTGGTTAATCTGTATTTTAAATTTAATCCATATGTCTTGATTTGACAGGAGACCATAAGCACGGGGACTATGCACACCTGAGCCAAGAAACATCACAAACAGACCAGAACTCAATCAAAAACGACAAGAAAGCCCTTATCAAGGTGAGTAAAGAATAAATAATGATTAGAAAAGCATGAAACAGGATTTCTTCTATGACTATTTTTGCACTTCTTGTAAAAAGTTTGTAAACATGGGTTGAAAATGTAAATTTCCCAAGGAGATAGAAATCGCATTTCTCACAGATTTCCAACTATTATCTTATGTATAATTTCGCTCCAAAGCCAAGTTTCAAGTCCAAATGGCCAACTTTCACATGCGGGGAAGGAGCTTCCCAATATTCAGGCCACTTTTTCGAGCCATGTTAGTAAAAGAGTTTATGCCGACAGGTTGAATCTAGGCCGTAATCAATTTGTTATTCATCTTCACCTTGAAATATGACAGGAATATACAGAAGAGATAGAGCGGCTACGCACGTGACTTGTACGCCAGTCGGGACAAGAACGGCATCGACCTTCTGAGGAACCTACACAAAGACATGACACTAAAATGCATGTCAAAAAGCAGCCTGGAGGAGATATGAGGAGAAGATCAAGGAATGCTGGATGTGAATAGAAAGGCGGTTGTCTGGAGTTTCCAAAATAAAGAGATTTGCAAGTTTCACTAATACAGGGTAAGTAAAAAAAAAATAAAAACCTTCTTGACCAATGATTATGTCCGCCATTTTGAATTTGTAAATGACCAGATAGCTAACAATGTAAATCAGCGCCGAAACCTATGTCAGATCTTTAATTTGCCTGCAAAAGATAATTCCATTCGCAGTTAAGCAATTAGGACGGCACAGTCCTTTGATAAGAGTCGGGCTTTCGCCCTATCCACGGATTCCCATTGACATGCACGGCGGACCCGACTAAGTAAATACGCAAATGCTGATACAGGGTCTAGGTATGTCTATGTTTATATAATAGAGTGGCATCTTAAGGTGGTATCATCGGCTACGGTTCATGCCCAGATCTCGTTGAAATTCTCATGAAAAGTTGCGTATTGGTGAGAAAGATCTGTGCCAAATTTAATTTGGCGAGATAGACGTAACATAATATGCATTTCAAAGTACCATTAGACTTTGTACAGGACCTGATTTTTGGCAGTATAGAAAAGGGACCAAAATGGGGCAATTTTGTGAAAAATCACACATTTATTTCATCTTTCTCAAGTAATTGATTTGAGTTATAGATTGGGTGTTTGGTTTTATGTTTTTTTAAAGAATATCAAATATCCAAGATTTTTTTATTTTTCTCGTATGTCATCAAAAACAAAGAACAGTGTGGTGTTGCCCCAAACAACACTTTTTTTGGTCCGATTATTCTAGAAATACTGAAGTTTCCACTTTTCTGAATTTTTCCTAGAAGGAAATGCAACTCCCTGCTCGTGATAGGACTGTCATCTGAAAGGAAATCAAATTTAGAATAATGTTTCTCTACGTTAGATTTGCAGATTTACTAGTGTGTTTTTAATTTTCCCTAAATTATTTTTCCCTAAAATCATTTTGTTCTAAAATAAACACTGATTTAAAAAGCAAACATTTTTTTTTTTTGAGAATTTAAGGTATTTTGTTTATACACATATCCCTGGAGTTTCAGTTTAAAAGCAACTTCCCATTTAGGATGGATACTAAAACAATCGCCACTTTAGATCCCGAAAATTGCAAAAATATGCTGGAGGGGAAGAAGTTCAATTTTTGCCTAGTCAAGTTTGGACTAAATGATGTAGGGAAGGATTTTGGATTTATGGTGCAGTTTTCTGTAAGACAATTTTATCCGATGATCCTACTTTAAAGGTTTGTAAAGGTCAGTTGATGAGGTGGTTTTAGTTTGAACACTCTTTCAGATTGTGGAACACAGATTGCGTCTACAATTAGACAATTCTTCAACCTCAAAAGGATGTTGGTCGCCGATGTCTGTTCCTTCATATGTTATGATTCATTCAACTCCTCCAGAAACTGATACAGTATCAAATTACTTATTTGTCAACATGAGTTGTTATGCGTAGGATGAGGACTGTAGCGTTTTAAGATGGGCATCTATGACCAAATTTGACTGAATTTTGTTGGGTTAATAGAGTTGTCTCATTTATTCCAAGTCAATAAAGTAGCCCGATTCTTCTGCGACACTGCTGGACCAATGATTTTCCTTTGCTGAACGCCGCTCATTGTAATGGGAATCAGTGAGACAGTGCTCAAAAAACGATGGTGCTTGTATTGAACCAACTGCTAGCTCGGTTCTTTATACCTACCGATGTGAATGACCTTTGCCAGCAATTCAAGATAAGGAACAAAGCTTTAGATGTACCACATATGTTAGATAATGTTACTTAATTATTTTTCTCACCCTGTAAATAGTGCTCCACAGCCAGAGTTGCCACTAAGGGATCTATTTTTGACTGCAGGTTAATTGAATACCACCTCCAGAAAAGAGAAAATATATTTACACCAGTTTGAAGGTTTGGTGAAATCTTACAAGCATTTTATACCCAGAGCTTAAGATTGAGATGGATGGAGTTGATGACCAAAATATTAGTGAGTTAGTTTGGTTGGTGGTATTCTCATATCTGAAAATTCTGGCAAGGGGAAAAAAGGGGAAACCCCAAAAATGGACTTCAAAACCCCCTCTCCCCTCCCGATCCAACAACTTATTTGAGACACCAACAAGAACTGATGTCGAGGAATCTGATCTGAACAGCTTGGAACACACAAACAGGACACCCTGCAGAAAACACAAAAGCGTTAATATAAATAATATGTGTAGGCAATCTACCAGGCTGCGCAAGAGTCTAAGAACCTAATCTTAAATGGCATATTTGTATGATCCATTTTGATGTCAATCATCTTCGAAATATTCATCACAGCGTTATTTTTTTTGATTTAGACCGTAGGAAAATGGACCAAAATGGGGCAATTTTGTGAAAAACTACACATTTTATTTCATTTCTTTCTCAAGTAATTGATGAGTTATAAGATTGGTGTTTGTTTTTTATGGTTAAAGAAATATCAAATATCCATAGATTTTTTTATTTTTCTGTATGTCATCAAAAACAAAGAACAGGTGGTTGCAACAGCACTTTTTTTGGCCGATTATTTCTAGAAATACTGAAGTTTCCACTTTTCAGAATTTTTCCTAGAAGGAACTACAACTCCCTTGGTGATAAGGTGTCATATGAAAGGAAATCAAATTTAGAAAATTCTCACGTTAGATTTTGCAGATTTTACAGGTGTTTTTAATTTCCCTAAATTATTTTTCCCTAAAATCATTTTTTCTAAAAAAATAAACACTTGATTTAAAAAAGCCAACATGAGAATTTAGGTATTTTGTTTATACACATATCCCTGGAGTTTCAGTTTAAAAGCACCTTCCATTTAGGCTGGGAACTAAAACAAATCGCACTGTCCCGAAACTGCAAAAATATGTGGAGGAAAGTACAATTTTTGCCATAGTCAAGTTTGGACTAAATTGATGTAGGGGATTTGATTTTATGGTCAGTTTTCTGTAAGACCATTTTATCCGATGATCCTACCTTAAAGGTGTAAAGGCCAGTGATGATGGTAGGTTTTATTTGAAACACTCTTTTCAAGATGTGGCACATATTGGTCTACAAATTTAGACAATTCTTCAACCTCAAAAGGTTGTCGCCGATGTCTGTTCCTTCATATGTTATGATTCATTCAACTCCTCCAGAAACTGATACATGTATCAAATTACTTTATTTTTCAAATGATTGTTATGAGTGATGAGGACGTAGAAACGTTAAGAGGGCATCTATGCCAAATTTTGACTGAATTTTGTTGGGTTAAATAGCGTCTCATTTATTCCAAAGTCAATAAGTAGCCCGATTTTCTTCTGGACACTGATTTCCTTTGCTGAACGCCGCTCATTTTAATGGGAATCCGTGGACAGTGCTCAAAACTGAGTGCTTGATTGAAACAACTGTAGCTCGGTCTATACCTAACCGATGTGAATGACCTTTGCAGCAAATTAAAGATAATGAACAAAGCTTTAAGATGATACCACATATGTTAGATATATGTTACTTAATAATTTTTCTCACCCTGTACAATGCACAGCCAGGGTTTGCCACAAGGGTCAATTTTTGGACCTGCAGGTTAATTGAAATCCACCTCCAGAAACAATATATTTACACCAGTTTTTGAAGGTTTGGTGAAATCTTACAAGCATTTTATACCCAGAGCTTAAGATTGAGATGGAGTATGACCAACTATAGTGATTTCTTTTGGTTGTTGTTATTCTCAAAACTGACATTCTGTGCAATGTAAAACATTTTACAGATCAACAACTTATTTGAAGACACCAAACAAGAACTGAATGTCAGGACTGAACAGCTGGAACACACAACGGACACCCTGCAGAAAACACAAAAGGTAAATAACTAATATTGTGTTAGGCAATCTACTAGGCTGCGCAAGAGTCTAAGAACCTAATCCTAAATGGCCATATTTGTATGATCCATTTTGATGTCAATCATCTTCGAAATTTTGATACACAAGGTTATTTTTTTTTATTTAGACCGTAGGAAATGTACTTGATTTGTTTTTCATTATTTATTTTGGTGAAATTGATTACTGTTTTGTTTCCTTTCTTAGACTTTGCAAATTACTACTCAAGACAGAAATGAGCAGAGATTCCTCGTTGGTGAACATGTGAAGAACCGAAAAGGCAACTCCACACCGAGGCCCAGCCGGGTACGATTATGCGAGATGTCATATTATGGCCACAGTTGCTACAAAAGAGATGCCACATGTACATCCGTAGAGGTCTTCTTTAGAACACTATGTGCCTGTACGGTGTAAAAGGTTACCCCACTACCTTAAATGCAGTGTTGAGAAATACATGTCATTTTTTCAAATCCTAGCCTTAAGAAAGCTTTAGACACACAACAATACCATTGTATATAGTAAAACTGTGGTAGTTGTGAACTTCGTATTACAGAATCGACTATAATTTTTTTGGCAGCTATCATCATTTGATGCTGGATGGCCGCCATTAGCTCTCCAGAGCTGACGGCCCCTTGTAGGTAGATCTTCTTTTTCATTCTCCCAGGGTAACCATCTACCCTTCTCATCGATCAAAAACCCGATGGGGGTGCCGGTTTAGCGACGACAAATCGGTTTGAAGATTTTTTTCTGAAGTTTGGAAGGGTTCTGAATCAGAATTGTGGGTCCAACTATGGGAGAGTGGGGAATTCTGTCAAATAAGAGGGTTAAGATTAGTACAAGGGTAAATTTGAAATCAGGGGCCTGTTTAACAAAGACTGAAGATCGATTGTAAATTTGATTATCATAAGTGTACCTCGATCAAGCGTAAGTTTGAACGTACAATCAAGATCAGACTCTTGAGCTTGATTTGTGAAGTGGGCCCTCGTAGGGTTGTATACCCAAAAATTTCCAATGCTTCACTTGGTAACAAAACCTAATGAATCTGTACACTGATGATATGATTTGAGATAAATAAAATGGACCCAACTCTTCTTTCTTCCTTTATACACACATCCACTTATTTGTCCAAACGCAGCTCTTTGGACTTACCGCCACACGCCCGAACAAGCGACGTCAGTGGGCTGCACAGTAAGCTGGACCGCAAGCGGACGGTAGAGAGACACAACATGTCTGCCCAGCAGAGGTGTTGCATTTGACTTCAAGGGTCACGTACAGCAACTACAGAGCAACTTATCAGGTTTAGCCAGAATCGGTTCAGCAATGCACCACCTTGCAAACAGAAAATTGGTGAGCAATTTGCACGCAATTGCAAAATATTTTCAAGGAAGTGAAAAAAAAAGGGGAATTGTGCAGCTGCCTGCCATCTTTATCACACATGAGGAAGAGCGGTGTACATCCAGATTTTTCTGAGCAGTGCTCATTAACGTTCAAATTTACAGTTGTAACAGTTTCATAGTTGAACATTGAGGGCTTGAAGCACTGACGTGCAACAGTGCTGTTAGTGGTTGCTTCACAAGAGCCACAACATGGAGGCTTTTTATAGTGTTGAATATTTAAATTACATCTCTAGGCTGACGAGAGTGAATTTGTTATTGTCTTTTCCTGGAAAAATGCCAGTGCACACAAAGATGTGAGCTTGGTGTAATCGTATCATTCCCTATACAACCCGGCTATGTTGCTCAATTGGCAAGAAGCGCGTGTAGTAATACGGAGGTTTGCCGGTTCACGAATCCAGGCAAGCGCACGTGTGTTTTTTTTGTTTTTCCAACACTTGCCTGCACTGGCCTTTCCAGGAAAAAGATTAATAAAGATTCAATAGTGTTATCTTGGGCAAGATCAGGATCTTATGACTTGTAAACCCATTTTAACTTATTGTTATCTCTCATCCTCTTTGTTACCCATTTTTCCTGGTTATTGTGGTTTTCTGTGGCGATGGATTCATTGTGTAAGGTATGCAATGTGTTATTTGAAGTACAAAGTGTGGGGGATGCAAGGTACAAGATAACCCATCCATGGAGTCCACATAGTGAGAGCCCTCCTTGTAGTAGAATCTTGAATACGATTTGTCAATTTTTATGTGTTTCATAGCTGTCCTCTGACTTGCATGTGTTACTTGCTTTAAAGTTCTAACAAAAAGTTTTCTTTGTCATCTTACAGGTGAGAAGATGACGTGAGGAGGAAGAGAAATAGACAGTTTAGTGTCAATGATGACCAACAGCAACTGGTCATCTAACGAGGCAGGTTGTTGCCACATGACAACACAAAGGGAGGAAGCCCATTTCAAGTGGAAGGACATGGTCACAGGAAGACAGTCTCAAAGAGAAAAACACCAGGTTTGTTTAGTGTGCAACTCATTGGGTTTTCACTGATTGAAAACTCAAAAAATGACATGAAGTGCAGTAGAAAACGAATTGAGGTTTGCTTAACAAGGACTCATTTACTTAACACATAAAGGTGGGTAACCACTTGCCCCCCCCCAAGTTACCCTATTAAAATTGATATTTTGAGTATCCAAACAAAATTTATTTTTTCTCATTACCGCCAGAGAAATTTAAGGCTGAGAAATGTTTCTTTTGGGATGTTATGACCCAAAAAGTACCCAAATTGAGGTCAACCACACTAGCTCACTTGACCTATGAACTGATTTGGTACACTATAAAAACCAGCGCTACCTATTTAACTCAAAAGTTGTATTGGTTGTTTGTGGAATGCTTCCATGTGAGGGGGAGAAAACCTCAAATCAGCAATGGTTTAGACACTATGAAAATCTCAACATTTTTTTTTAAATTCGGGGCAGGGGGAGGGCGGCCATGAATCCAAAAGGCAGGACGTCGACATTGGTTGACACGTAAAAGCGAAATTTGACGAAAAATTCTGTTTTTTTTATATGTTGTCACTTGTCAATAGAATATTTCTTATTCCAAAACCGTTGGACTTGAAGAAGAACGCAACTCCACTGGAAGGGTTATTTCTGATTTGTTTTGATGAATAACAATGAGGAAGAGTAGTATGGGGGTCATGGGAAACAACCATGATCAGACAAACATCAAAGCACTCAAAAGTGGTTTGTGGTTTGCACTCAGTATTTTTAAGTTCTTTTGACATTTTTGAGTGAGGGTGCTATAATGAATGAGGCTTGGCCGCCACTGCCTGTTCGGGGACAAGGCTGCTGTGGATAACAAAATGCCCGGAATAAAAAAATGTGAAATGAACAGCAAGTAAAGGTCAAACTGTTTTTGATACTTTGTTGTGTAAAAGTTGCCTCTGTTTCAAACAGGTTGGAGAGGCGCAGAAACTGGACGTTTATTGCAAGATGTATTCACAACCGATGATGGAGACTTACAGAAAAAATCACAGAATTCAAGGACTTCCGTACTGATGGCAACCAAAACTGTACAAGAACAGGTATGGCTGTCAGAATAAAAGCCAAGAATTAAAGGTGCTTGTTCCGACGATTTTGGGACCCCCTGATTTAAACGGAAAGGATTATCAAGTTGATATCGGGTGAAAGGCCGTTTTTTTCATTGGTGCTGCCTTGAAATTTCAGCTTTTTCAAATCCATTTCTTTCTCAGGATACAGATAAAAAACTCCGTTTTATTGTGGCTGAACCATCAATATTAGCACCGTATGTGATAGGGCGTTGCACTTGCAATATCGCGTCTAGCATAAAAACCGCAAGTTGGTTTCCCACGGTACGTGAGTGGTCAGTGTGTACATGTCAGGCTCTCATATAAGTAGACAAACACGAAAGACAAAATCGGAACAAGCACTTTAACAGTGTTCTTAATAATGAGCAATTTAAAGAATAGGGGTGGAGAGGGAACTTGGGGATGTGACCTTATGGGTGAAGATGGGGTCTAGGTGTACCCATCGTCAAACCTTCCGCTGGTAGTGCGGACTATATTCGAATGACAAAGAGAAATCTTACCTTCTGCAATGCCCCTGTCATCGATCACATGTGTGAACTTTAAATGATGGAAAAAATGGTAAAATAATTAATGAAATAACATAACTACTGAATCAAAAACTATTCATTCAAAAAAAGTGTAAGAATAGGTGCAGTGGAACTTGGGGCTGTATGACCTTTATGGGTGACGATGGATCTAGGTACCATACGTCAAACATTCCGCTGGTAGTACGGACTATTATTGAAGACAAAATAGAAAAGCTACCTTCTGCAATGACCATGTTATCTGTCACATGTGTGAACTTAAAATGATGGCAAAAACATGGTAAAATTTAATTACTGAAATATACATAACTACTGAATCAAAACTTATTAAATCAAAAAAGTTTAAAAAATTATAGAACTTTGATGGATTTTTATTTTCATGTCAGATGTGAAAACATGGGATATCTACTTGTGTGTAAACAATGTGTGATTTACATACATGTGCTTGAGCCACAGGAAAGAGCTGAGAGTTACCGTTTTAATTTTCTATCTGCGTACAAGAACACTATTGAATTCATGTATCTGTGTCATCAGTGATGGCATGTAAAGACTGCCGAATTTTGCACCTCCGCGACATGCACTTCTTGCACCATAAGGGTTGTAATCATTTTTCGGTTTGTATTCAGTCGTGCTATCATCAGAACACGTAACATGTTTTTAAAGTGACATCTCAGATTTCATCCAGATAAGCAGGTCAAATAGCCCATATGCCCTGGGAAACAATGCATGCTATGGGCACTGCCATAATTCCGTTTTTTTTTGTAGGTTCATCGTATGTATTGCAGCGGCATGCAATTGTGCCGAAGACGTTACAAGATACGAAAAGTTTCCTGTAAAAGTTGTTGGATTATTATTTAAAGCAGCAGTACAAGTACTGGATTTATAGCTTGTTTACTGATGGCAGATCACTTTTGTGAAAATTGACTTCTGTAATTAAACTAACACTGAAAAAGTTAGTTGCTTTTGTAGTCGTAGTAGTAGTAGTAAAACAAAGATTTAAATCGGTTTGTCCCCGTAAACGGGGGTGGCCGGAATATCATATCACTCGCAGCAACCGCCATACTTCTTCCTTCCTTCCTTCAGTCTCTTCATTCCTTCCTTACATCCTCAACCCAATACCCTCCTACTCTGCCTCCTCCTTCGTAGCTTCGTTCATGGTCTTCTTTTGGATGTCCCCTCCTTCCTCACCCCCCACCCCCAACCTCAAACTCAGGCATAAGATTGCTTGTCAATCTTCCTCAACACAACGTGTAAATGAAGTGAAATTCTAAGCGTTACAGTGGTTTTCTGTTTGAAACGTTGTACACGTCTCCAAGCACTAGCCACGAGTAAAGGAGGAGGCGATTGTCAATTGGCCATTATTTTGTGTGTGAGTATACTTGTGTGTATGATTGCATCGGCAGCATATGGTCGCGGAGAACAGCCGTTTCATAGTCATATATCACACCCATTGAACAATATTTGTGCCATTATGTCCCTTTAATCTTCAAAAACTTACTTTGATGTACCTCTTAGCTCCATTTTGTACCAATGTAGCCACAAGTCGCCAGGCAGGTACTGGGTTTATGTCAAGCTTCGAGTTGGTACTTCGTTAGTTCATTTTAAAAGAAATATTTTTGTATCTGAATATAACCAGATGCAGACACAGAACCAGCAAATCCAGTCTTTCCAAGAAGCAGAGCCTCTGTCGTTGGCGACTCCTTAGTGACACTAGTTAATGGCTACCATAAGACACAGACGCAAGCACAAAGCACACAAACAATGTTGACGTAGCATGCCTACAGAACCAACAGGAAGCTAGACAGGTGAGCAAACTAGACCATAGCGCAGCAGGGTTCGCCAGTTTTCTTCTTCTTCCACAGGTGGAAAAAACGCGGTTTTTTTTTCCACTTGGAAAAACGGTTTCTCCCTGAAAGCGGAATAATAAAAAAGAAAAGGTGTCATTAAAAATTGTTCTATTTTAAGCCATATGACTTAAACTTTTGGGTTTATATTATACAAGTGAATGAAATATAGTGAAATATTTAAAAATACCATTCATGTGCCCCTATCTACCCTGCCGTTGCATAATTAAACCCACATTGATTCACAAGGCCCTAAATCTACCAATTACTGGAAGAAACTGATTAGACACTTCACAACCAGCAAGGTCAAGCAGAGACTCCTTGTCAGACTTGAAGTTTTAATATCTTTAAACAACTGTTATAGTCTCCCTAACCCAGGTTCTTCCCCACTATACACACAACATTTGAAACAAAAGAACAATAATGGTTGGCTACTTTTTGATTGGTGTTTTAAAATTAACCCCAAATTGGCCATACATATTTTTCAAAAAACAAGTTTTGGCATCTACAATTACACACTGTAATGTAATAAAATTGGAAAATGGTTCACATTATCATCTACGGGTATAATTTGATTGCAGACAAAACAAAATTTGGTGACAAAATTTACTAATATAGCGTGCCATATAATACTATGGCTAAAATTGTAAATTAATTTTGAAAAAAAAAAAAAACAGGTCTGTAAAGTAACTGAAGTGTCTTGATGATTGAATTGCAAAGCGGATAATATGGTGTAATTTAGGTTGTGTTGTTCATAATACATTCTTTGAATTTCTTCCAGTTTCTTCCAGTTTATTCGGAAGAAACTGGAAGAAACCCCTTTTTTTCCAGTTTCTTTCTTCTTCTTCCATTCTCCACTTTTCTTCAGTAAGAAATATGTTTCTTCGAATTTTCCGAACCCTTCCATAGAATGAATAAATAAAGGCTATAGTATGCGGCCATCTTGATTTTGAACTTCACTGGTGGACCTTAATGTTACCCGCAACAACCCGCCCCAAGCCCAATTAACGGAATCTTACAGCATGAAAAAAAATGCTCTTTTCTCGTTGATTGCCCAGGCATCCCAGGTTATAAAACGATAATTAGACATCCAAGAACATTGTCAGGCATGGTGGTTTTGTAAGGAAGTTTACCGTTGGCAAAGATCAGGTGTGTTTTCAATCTGGTTTCCAAAGTAGCATGGGCTATCGAGTATGTTCATATTGCTATGACGGAGTGACGTTGTAACAAGTTTTAGTAGGCACAGTTCTAATATTTTATCAAATGGAAAACTTTGACTAATTTGTTAGGTTGCAAGACCAGCATCTGCCAACTCGCTCGTTTTTTTATTATTGGTATCAGCACTAACTTTGTGGGTCCACTTCGAAAGAATTAAACGTAAACATCCAAAAGTCCCTATGATTGGGCAGAATTCCTCTTTCCTCTCCCCCCACTTTTTAAGTCAATTATTTTTAAGGGTGTTTAAAATGAAAGGTTTTAGTTACATTAAAGGCACCATCAGTGATTGCTAAATCAGACAAATCATCAAAATGAGATTTTTGTATTTCCTGCAACAAGACAATCCCAACATATTGTGTCTACAAGTGAGTAAGACCAAAACCAACTAATTATGACAAAATCGGGTATTTGTTAGTTTTGCTGTTTGCTGTCGGACAGACACTTCAATAACACACTTGAAAGAGCGATTCAATATTTGAACACTGCTGATTTTCTTTTTCTTTTCTCCCTTCCTTTTCTATATCTATCATTTTTTCAGTTGAAATATATTTTAAAACTTGGAATCTACAGACCTTATCCTTTCATTCCTTGGCGAGTTCCTGCAAAATTACAAATATTTTGTGACTCTTGGATCACCGAGCTGTTCCTTTTAAAGGAGCATTTATGTGATCCAGCTTCACAGATAGTCTAAAAAAATGCTTATTTCTGAAATCTTTCTCATTGTGTCCTTGGTGTGTATATATTCGAATACCCATAGGCCACTTGTTGTAATTTCGGGATTCATTTATGGGCAGAAACTCAAATTCCCAATTTCTTGTGAGACATCCAATCGGCACATAAGAGGTGATGGATTTACATAAAATACTTAGTTCACAATTCATAAAACCTCAACTTGTTGTGATTGGGGGTAAACTATGAATCAACACAATTTTTAATTTCAACTGCACTTGATACCTATTGTCGGGTGTATGAGGCAAAAAATTGCAAATCGGCTTTCAATTGGATTTTTTTTTTTCAATGTAACAAATACAATTCCACATATCAGGGTGGGGTTTGTCTGTACATCTCCAGACTTTGGGTTGACCAGATTGTTTAACTTTTTGTTGAATTGGATTGGGTTGTCTTTGTTTCAAATCTATGCAAGACATGATGGGCATTTTGGAGAGAAAATCCAATCCCATGCACAAGCTTACTGAGACACAGATACACACAGGTAAGTTCTATAGTCAGATTGAAAAATCGCACAACCTAATGTGAGTCCTCAAGTGGATATTACAAAGACTTGTGACGCAAATGCCATCCATAAGAATTGGGATTGCTAACAGGACTTAAAATGCGTCTGCTTATTACGATGAGTTGAAATCTTTGTTTGACCACCCCCCCCCCGCCCCCCCGGCTTGCTTACAAGGTTATCACCCCATACTTTAAGGAGCTTGTTCCGATTAGCTATTTGGTTCTCTACTTATTGAGCGCTTGGCAATCACACATTCGCCCCATCAAGAGTACCGTGGGGAAACCAAACTTGGGTTTGATGGTAGACGCAATAATGCTTATTGCAAACCCTATTCAATCATATGCTAATATGATGGTTAACCATAATTCTGGTGTTTTGGTTGGTTTTTTTTGTTTATTATCTTGGGAAATGAAAATGGATTTGAGGGCTCAAATTCAGGACGACAATGAGAAAATACGGCCTTTAATTCTGATATCAAAATCAATACTACTTCTGGGTGGGTAAATCAGGGGGGGATCCCAAGACGATCGAACACGCACCCCTTAAGGAAATTTATGGGTGTCAAAGTATGTCCTACTTCTCAACCATTAATGGTACATTGACTCAATAAACCTGAATTTCAGATGGGGGGATCATTGATTTTGTTTACTTTTTTAGTGATGAGAAAATTATTCAAGTTTGATTTTAAATGTTTCCTACTTTGATTTTTTTTAAAAGGATTCATCCGTTACTCCCGCATCACCACATTCTATCATGTTACTCGTACGTGCACATTTCAATGTGTGGTTACGGTGGCAAAGTCACACTAAGTCTTCATTGATGGGAAGTTTAAAAAAAAGTGTTTATTTGTAACACTTAACATCATACTGAGTAAACATGATCCAGCAAGTCGTCACTTTGTATTATTGGTTATTTTAATTTATTAATATTGTGGATTTGCGATTGCAGACATTGATAGTGACCAGGAGTGCAATGTACGCTTGCAAGAAGACGTCACAAAGAAGTGTGCCTCATACTTACACTTTCCCCGTACCTTGGGCTACTTATAGTCCTGATCGTTCAGCGCTTTCATTGTTTTAGCGCAGTGACAGCTGACCCATTGCTAACAGTAGCGAGACGTAGTCAATTCTGGCCGCAACCTGCCCGTGATTTCTAGGACATGTTTTGCCTCTAGGCTGTTTTTTTCAATGAAAACGTAACCCGATATCGTCTGGTTTATGCCACAAAATCTGTACCGACTGCATGGACAACTACACAGTACGAGCCAATCTTAATGCTAAAATTCTTGGTGTGCAGCGCCCAGGAAATAGCCTAGCACGGGTCCTGGAAATGTGTTAAAATATTTGGAAAGAGTTCCAATGTACCCCCTTTACAACACTACAGGAAACAAATGATATTTATTTATTGGCCCTACACTAACCAAAACCCGAACCATAAGGCCAAAAAAATAATTTGTACATGCACAATTTTCAATGGGGTAAATATCGAAAATCTTGCAATATCGGCATTATAACTTAAGGTTTTTACAATTTGTTGATGCATGTTAATAATATCATGCTGATTTCAGGTGTCAAAAATTGGGAAAACAAACAAACCGTCTTAATGAACGGCTTGTCGTGAATGATGAAAACTTAACCTCTACGTGGATTTCTGTTGTTTGTTTGTCTTACTACATTGCATCATGCTATATTCTGGTGTATTGAAGTTCTATGCCAGGGAAACACTTGCGTGTTGCTTATTGTTTGCATGAACTGCGTATATCTCATGGTGGCATCATTTTGTCTTTTTGTTGTGTTGTTCAGCTTTATGCAATTTTATATATTTTTAGCCGGGGGTAAGGCCCACTTTGGTCACTTTCATGCTGTTTTCAGCACTTTTTGTACAAAAGTGGATTCCCAATTAACCAAAGATGTGCACAAAATCGGTAGCAAGTATTTTTGTGGAGGAAACGGCCAGGAGTTCATCCACATTTGAGAACTACAGCAGGTTGTCATGCTTTTTACTGGTTTTAAGAGCTTGCTGGCTGGTTGAGTCCAAATCTTTGTGTCAGTCACACGTAGTGATATCGCTTTTCCGATCAAAAGTTTTCAAACACGATGACACTGTACACATCCAAGTCATACACGCATTTGGCGTTAATTTTGCTTTACACACGTCACTGGCAAGACGCTTGTGAATGTACGTTTCAGGGGGGTAGGACAGGCCACCGAACAGCAACGGCGAATCAAAACGGCATTCAACATTCGGGTTGATAGTCTTGTCAAAGGACTTACCGTAGGAGGGCGCGCTTACGAAGATCGAATGTACACGCAGACTTGACTAAAGACTAGGCATGGTCACAAATATTTAATTATATCAATAGTTTGTTCTTGTTGTTTTGTTGTTTGGTTTTTGGTTTTATTTAAATAAATATACACAATAGTTGGATAATTTTCCCTAAATATCATGATATAAACTAAGATCTTTTGAACGAAGGTTTAAGAGTGTTGATTTTGTAAGTCACTGAGACAGAGATGCCCATAGTAAGCACGTAACAGTTCCAACAAAAATTACCTGTGTGGAAAATCCCCAATGACCCAAATCGAGCAGGTCGGTCCTACCCCCCCGGTGACGTTTCTGATGGTTGGACCAAATGTCTATTAAACAGGACCCGGTTGACGGTTTCATTAATGTTTCGTTACTGAAGTTGGGATTTAAAGGTTTTTGCGAAATATATGTAGACAATGGCGACACATATCCGCTCTAATAATAGACTACTTGCCCATATCAATTACATTTAATCTACCAAACCAGCCTCTTCCCTTTGGCATATACTAGAAGAAAAATGCTAGTTTGAGAAACTTTTCTATCAACAAAAGAGGTTGGTTTTGATGAAGAAATTTTGAGAAAAAAGCACTGGAAATTTGAATATTTAGGGATTTTTCATTTCAAAATTTGCCGTTGCCATCATCGCTTGCGCAGACCACAAGTAGGTTGTTTGCATGGGAAAAGAGTAATAGTAGCGTAGTGGATGTTTGTTACAGAGATGGACTAGTACATTTAGCTCGTCACCCATTGCCAAGCCTGGCTGCTTGAGCCGGTTAGTTAGTTGCGATTTTTATTTGAAGCAAGGGACTAGGCTAGGCTAGGCATGCACTGATGAACTTGACGATCACGTCTTGTGTATTGTCGTGATTGTTACATGGCTACTAGTTGAAAGTAGTACCATAACTACCCATGATACAATTTGTTTCTGTCAAAAATGTCCTATATGCTCACAAATACTGGCTATCTACACGAGCGGATAAATGTGCTTGCATGACACGGTGTATTACATACATACGAGTACTGCACAGGCCACAGGCACTGCATGTATACACTCCTTTTGGTCCCTTGAGTCATTGAGGGTGACCTGCATCGCTTGTAGCAATTTTCGATGTGCCGCCGTTAATTCACGTTCGTGTTGCAATGGAAAAGGTCAGCGGCATCGTTTCTAGGGTGCAAAACCTAACGCGCACAGTTAGACGTCAACCCTCAAACTTGAGATCGAATATAGGGAACGCGGATAGGAACACGCTTCTAGCGCGTTTTCTATTGCGTCACACCATTGTCCCACTTATAACGCAACGATTCCATTACGTACTGACGTGCACGCACTTCCGATAGAATTTGTGTTACATGTTGCCAACATCTGCTGTAACGGCATGAAAATGTGGCACGTGCAGACAGTCAAGCACGTTTCACACACATCGATCTTGGAAAACCACATACATGATCAGATCTGGTGCCCTTTAGATAGCCCCACTGTATGGTTTTCCTTCTTCCGTCTTACATTTCATTGTGATACATGACAATTGGTTGGCTGGAACATTCCACTCAGTGTATGACAGCATTTGTGGGACGGCAATCGGTTGCAGATTTGACGCGTGACGCGCACCGCAGTGTGCAATCGACGCTATACCTTCGAAAGACGTCGAGAGTTTTAGAAATTTAACACACTATTTATGTTTAAATGCAAATCGATTTTGACTTCGTTCTTAAACGGTCTAATTCAATTTGCATTTGTCCAACTTCATTTATAAAAAACCGGCGACTCTTTTCGACTTGCCACAAAACGCCGTTCGATGCTCCTAACTAAAAACTACTATATCAGCCTGGGGCACTACGATAGTGGAGTTTAGGACAGCCAGACCCGTCCGGACTCAATTGGCAAGGTCCGAGTCACTCAGACTTGGACTCATCTCGGTGGCCTCGGACTCTGGCCCATTGACTCGAACATCATGGCCCCATCCATGGACGTGGATTCGCCGCAGACTCAGACCTGCTGGACTCTGACTCAATTGAACCCCAGTGGTACTCTGACATTCAACAAAAACACAACACCCACAATCTCC
Source organism: Ophioderma brevispina (assembly GCA_023653785.1). Taxonomy (NCBI): domain Eukaryota; kingdom Metazoa; phylum Echinodermata; class Ophiuroidea; order Amphilepidida; family Ophiodermatidae; genus Ophioderma; species Ophioderma brevispina. Next base: position 13,612 of record JAMKCH010028417.1, on the reverse strand, counting down.
CAATACGGGCAATACTCGTATTTTGAATGGTCACCAGATACCACGCTCTCTCTTAGCATAGCCGCTTAATGATAATGCGCATGCGCATAAAGCCAATTGTGTTGCCTGTCAAGAAGTGGTCGCCGTGACCGAATTGCCTGAGATTAATGCCCTTCACTCTCCTTATTACCACCATGGAGGCTAGAAATAGAAGGAGTGTGGACCCTGTCACTCTAATCCGGTAGAAGTGTACTTGAGCCTGTTAAGCTTTTGTTAAGGTCAACGATCTTGAATGCGAATGCCACTTGAACCACGGCTTTTATGTACTGATGGTTATGCGGCCTCTCACTCTTGAGCACTGATCACTCCAAAATATTTGACATCGTGCCGTGACCTTTCCCTTGGTGAACTGGAAGCCCGGTAGAAGAGGCGGGTTTTGGTCACCTTCGCAGTAGCACAGAAACTTCCTGCATCCATTTCAAGTGTCCCTGTTTCCCTGATAAAATTACGCGAAAACCCGATCGAATTTGGACATTCTATCACAATTAACGCGAATCTAATGACCGCCAGTTGTTCAGTTATTATGAATTATAGCAATATTTCATACATCATTATGGCGTTTTGCGGGTGTGCACGGGGGGTTTAGAGTAATGGAGAATGATCGCCAAATTCTCCCCATGTGTGGTAAAATCATTACACTGAGCTGATTTCCTTTACGCCAATGTTGACTGAAATATTGCATTCCCTTCTGAGAAGTGGAATGCCCCAAAATACCTATTTTAGCACCCCTACAAAGAGAAAGGTCGCAACCGTGACCCCCAGGTCACCCTGTCGGCCATTACTCTTCCTCATTTCCGTTTTTGGTTGGCCGCCAAACCAACAGAACGCATGTACATTGCAGCTCTGTTATTAGCAGACAAAATTGTCTGAGATATTTGATACTAGACTGTTGTCATCTCAAACGGAATACTCTTACTACTTACCAATACCTCTGGATATATTACGGATTATTACTGGTTTTATTACGCTCTATTTGGACGGAAAAGCAACGGCGACTTTTCCGCCGTCGGAGAGCTATTATTGTGTATCCTTTTTTTGTCGCCGCTGATGCGGTCAGGTGATCTGTGTAGCGGAAAAAACGGTAACCAAAGGCAGCCATTGCCGCATTGTTGCGTGTGCTTTGGATGCCTTGCCTTTTTTGTGAGCCTGTTTCTGTTCTTGTGTTGCCATACTATCAATAAACAGTTCTATTGGGTTAGTGGTCTATTATTATTCTTATGCTTGTTGTATTTTAATAAAATATGTAAAACTGACTTCTGGAAATCTGTAAAACCGTGTGTGACTTTGTTACCGCGAACGGTACCTTTGTCTCCCGCGTTGGCGGGGCGGGTCTTACCGCGGCACGTCTTTGTTTTTTCTCGCTTCTTTTTCGTTTCCGGAACGCGCGCCCATCGGCTCGCTTCCCCCCTTTTCAGCGTCTTTGCGCTATGCCGTCCCGCGACCCTCTTTCTCCGTCGCGTTCAATCAGTACGGTCTGCTTCCGCTTTCGCTCCGTTGGTGCTTTGTTTCTTTTGCTGTTGGCCTTTCCTGTTTCAATGGTTGCCATTGAACACAGTTTCCCGGTTTATGTTTCGCTAAGGGAGGGGGTATTCGGGCTCCGTTCCGAGGTTCTTCCCCAAGGTGGCCCTGCTGCTTTGGGAGCCCTAAAATGTTGTAGCTCGGGCGACTTCATGGCGTGTTGTAGGGTTGGGCCTTTCTTTCTCGGGAGTTCCGCCCGTATACCTCGCTACCGGCCGCCGGCTCGCCTGGTCTAGCCCAGGGGCTTCTCCGGTGCAGGCTGCGCAGTCTGCTCTACTTGTTTCCCTTGGGGATTTTGGCTGCTGCCAGACATTCCGGTACTGCAGCCTTCGGTTGCTTTCATACGTGCTAGTTGGCCGGCTCCCTCGGTGGCCAGCCTGGCTAGCACCCGGCCGGCACGGGTTCGCCTGATTTAGCTCGTCGCTTTATCGGTGCAGGCTCGCGTGGTCTGCTCTGTCTCTGCGCCCTCCCTGTGGGATTGTTGCGGCTGCAGGTCCCGTCCGTTGGCGGTTTTGTTGGCTAGGGTGACGCCCGGGTTTTCTTTCTCGGGCCGATCCATCGTCCGTACCGAACCACCCCGGCTCTCGTGGGTTTAGGGGTCCTCGACTCTGCGACCGCGCGCCAGTGGTACCGGTCCTCTGGGCTTGATATTCGTCCATCCCTGAGTGGTTTCCCGGTCCGCCCCCCGCCCGACCATTGTTACGGGGGCGCCACGGGTGTCGTTTATTGCTCACGGCTAATCCCCGCATGGCTGGCCCTGCTATCCGCGAGCGGTGTCAATCGGCTTGTGCTGCATGCTTCACCAGCCTTCACGGTCTAGGTGGGGTCGCATCGCTTCGCCAGGTTGGTCCCCCCTTACGCGGGGTACCGTGCTCGGTACTGGTGCGGTTTCGACCATCCTGGCCTGCTACGGTTTCATCACCGTTACGGCACAGCCCCGGCATGCCTAGCCTGCTATGCCCCGGCGGGGTTATGCTTCTGTGCTGCATGCTTCACCAGTCCTTCACTGGCTAGTTGGGGGGTCGCGCTCCGCGCTTCGCCAGGTTGGTCCCCGCTCACGCGGGATTCCGTGTGCGATTACTGGTGCGGATCGTCCAGCTTCAAGTTCCCGCTCGGTTCCGCCGTGACTTTACGCTCCGTGTGTGTTTCCGTTTCCAGCGCCCTCGTGGGGAAACCGCCTCCGGGGCTTCCCTCCACGCGGGGGCTCGTGCAGGCTGCATCAGCCTCTCTGCACGCTGCGTGCCCGTGCGTAGCCCATGTCTATGGGACGCCCGGTTTTCGTCGTCCGATCCATCGCCAGTACTCGACACCCGTCGCTCGTGGTTTAGGGGTTCTCGGACTCTGCGACCGCGCTGCGTGGTAGCCGGTCTCGGGGTCTTGATTCGATCCCCATCCCGGGTGGTTTCCCCCCTCGTGCCCCGTTACGGGTGCGCACACGGGTGTCGTTTATGCTCACTGCTCTGCTCTCCCCACAAAACAAACCCCCAATGGCTGGCCGCTAGCCGCGTCGTGTCAATCTGGGCTCGTGCTGTCATGCTGCCCCGCCTTCACGGGCTAGGTGGGGTGCGAGCGCTTCCCAGGTTGGTCCCCGCCTCACGCGGGTAACCTGCGCGGGTTACTGTGCGTTTCGACCAGCACTGGTTCCTGCTACGGTGCAGCCGTTACGGCACGCCCCCCAAGGCTAGCCTGCTAGCCCCCGCGGGGTTAATCTGGCTCGTGCTGCATGCTTCACCAGCCTTCACACTGGCAGGTTGGGGGGGCGCGCAGCGCTCGCCCGTTGGTCCCCCGCTCACCCGTGGTTTTCCGTGTGGGGCGGTTACTGGTGCGGTTCGTCCAGCGCTAGTTACCGCTAACTGTTTCCGCCGTTTACGTACACAACCCCCCGTGGGTGTTTCCGTTCTCGGCGCCCTCGTGGGCAGCTCCCGGGCTTGCCTCGCGGGGGCCTGGTGCAGGCTGCAAGTCTGCCCTCTCGCACGCGGCGTGCCCGTGCGTAGCCCATGTCGCCTATAATTCTCTCGCTGTTGTATAGCTCATCGGCTCCGGGACTTCTAGGGGCTGTTCTCCCCACCTTCGGGCGCAGAGTACTCCTTTTATAGCGTCTCGCCTATCGGAGGTGATCGCTGGGTTGATTGTTTACATCATCCTCTTTTGCCGCGCCTCCTTCCCGCCAGGGTGCGCTGCAGGTGACCGTTTATACCGCAGCGTTGCTGATTTCCGGGCTTAACCACAGCGACTGGTCCCCTCTTAACGGGGCTGTTGCTCGGTGTGTTGTTTGTCCGCCTTCCCTGGTGTTGACTTTCAACTCACGCCGCCGCGACCTGTCTCCCCGTGCGCCGCCTTGGCTCTCGGGCATCCCCTCGGGGATGCTGTAGGTCTCCGCGGTTCTCGGTCCTACCCAAGTCTGCTCTTTGGCCGGGCTCCCCTACGGGGCAGCCTAGCTTCAGTGGCTTCAACCCCTGGCTCTGCATGTTGCCTTGCCTTGGGTGTGAGCCCTCTCAGCCTTGTGTAGTCCCGGGGTTCCCGCGTCTTTCTCTGACGTTGCTCTAACTTCTGCATGCATGGTCCCCCACCTTGGGGGTGCGCCTGCCCTGCTGCTGTGCGGGCCTAGCCCTCCTCGGCCTGGGCAAGGGGGCGCATTCCGGCCGTGCTATAGCTTGCAACTTCGTCGGGCCAACCTTCAGCCTTTATGCACTCTCCCCCCCCGCGGCTTCCGCTGGTGTGCTTTCCGCTCTCGGAGCTCCCTTTGGAGCTTGGGCTGCTACCCGCCCCTCCCATAGGCTTTTCAGCTCTGGGTCGCCCGAGCTTCCTTCGCTGCATCTGTTGGCGCTGACTATTGCTGCCCAGGTAGCCTAGCTCCTTTGTGGTGCTAGTCCGGGCCCGTTCCTTGTGCACCATTCGGGATTTAGGGCTCTGGTCTCTGCCAGTTAGGCGCTGGGTCCATTTAGGCCTTGGCTGTCCTGGCTCTTAGGCTCTGGCTGTTAAGCTTACTGCTACCAAAAAAACAACACTATATCGAGCCTGGGGCCGCGTCTCCACTTGGGGAACTTGGACTCAGGCTATGATGCAAGGCTCTCTGCTCCCTCTGGGGATCACGGTGCTCCTAGCGCCAGCTTTCCGATTCTGGTCCTGTGACAGTTGCCGTCGGGCTTATTCTCTGTTCCCCCCTTTGGGGTCCTAGACCAGTATCCAGCTTTGGTTGATACTGGTCTTGGGTCCTTTAGCCCCCTACTTTCCTGGAGGTCTTGGCCGTGGCCTTTAGGCCTTTGCGTCCTTTGACTTTCGTCCTAGGCCTTGGGCTTTCACTCCTACCTTTGCTACTACTCGACCTTAGACCCTTCTCTCCGATTCGGGTTAGCTGCCCTTGTTCTTTTCCCTCGCCAGCTTGGCTGACCCTGGTCGGCCGAGCTGGCGCTAGGGCTTGATGCCCCCTTGCGTTGGTGTATTCCTTGGCCCCCCTTCCCCCCCAAAAAAAGGGGTTTATGAGGCCTTGTTCCTATGCTTCTGGGCGTGGCCCCCTTCCGGGGCTTCACTGGGCGGCCTAGGCCTGGGGTAGGGCTTTATGTCCTTCTCCCTTGGCCTTACAACCCCCTTACGGGAACTGATCATGCCGCGCCTTGGCTGTTCTCCCTTGCCCTTCCGTCCTCACGTCTTCTTGTGCAGCCGCGAACCTCGTCCACATTCCGTGCTGGTGCCACTCGGGCCTAGCCTGGCTCTTTGGGGCCGTCCTCGGCTTTTGGTCTTCCAGGTCTGATGCTGATGCTCGGTTCCCTCATTGGGGCTTTGCTCCCCCCAGGTGGATCCCCGCCCCCCTGGGCTCTGTTCGTCCTGCCTGCCGCGCTGGTGGTTTGGCTATTTTTTCTAACACTTAACCTGTGCCTCCTCCCAGGTCTTACTACTCCTCTCCCCTTGGGCCTAGCCCTTGAGCCTTTTTCGACTTTGCCTGATCACTGCCCACTGTTGGGTCGGTGTGTCTTGACCTTGGATCCCTTCTCCCGTTGTTCGGGAGTTAGGGGCTGGCTTTGACAGTCCTTTCTCGCCCATTCCTTTGGCTCCTGGCTGACTAGCCTGGTCCGCGGTCTCCCTCGGGGGGACCTGACAACGAGTTTTGGGTCGACTCGACGGTGCCCCTCTTTTGGGGCTCGTTGTAACGGGCTTAGCGTCGGGCCTTGTCCCGGCCTAATCGTTCGGGCTCGTCCGGGCCTAGCTTTGGGGCTTCGTCCGCCCTCGCGGTTTCGCCCGGCTTCATGCCCAGGGGTTGCCTCTCACCATTCTTCGGGTCTGCATTAGGGGGTTCCCCCTCCCCTCCAGCGGCTTTTCAGGCTCCCGTTGTTCGATCTCTCACTTGCGGGTTTCTTGCCACACCTTCAGTTTCAACTGTGCTGCCTTGTGGGAATCCCGTCGAACGGGTATTCCCTAGTTGGGTGGGTTCTCCGAACTCCCCTTCACTGTGGCTTCTCAGTTGTTCTGTGGCAGTTTTGACTTGGTCGTGTTACCTCCCCCGCCGTGTCTTGCGACTGGATCTTGTGCGTTTTCCCCTTAGTACCCTCGGGATCCTGGGGGCACGTTCGGATGCTCTTGCTCCTTTCTTAACTAGCCTGGGATCCCTTGACATGGTGGTCCTGCCCACTTCCGACTGGGGATTTTTATCCCCTCTATCCTCGTCGGTCAAAGTCTGTGACCGAAAACTTTAAAGTCGGTTGGAGCTTCTTTGCTCCCCCGGGTGGGAATGTCTCTGAGGCGTAAAACCCCCGCTGTGATTCATTCTTCCATGTCTGACTTCTCGAGTTTTGGTTTACGATTTGGTTACTACTCCCTTTTCTTTTCCTCTCTCGATCTTTTAGATCCTTCATCTTTCTGCTAGCGTTCGCCCTTTCGGGTAGCACCTCCCGGTGGCTCTCTTCACTTTCTTCTCCTCTGGGATATTGTGTCGAAGCCGCTATGCTGTCAGCGGACCTGTTCTCGGTGGCATCCTTATATGCCCGTAGCCGGAGTTCGGCTACGCGCGGCTAATTTTTGCCTCCCCTCGGTCACCGATGTGTCGTCGGCCCAGAAGTTCCTCATGTTAGGATCATTCTGGTCCTTCTACTACTTTGTCCACCTGCTCTCTGCTTGTCAGTCGCCCTGGTTATGCTTCGGCTCGGGCTTCCCTTTCCCCGAGCAGTTAGTGAGCCTCGCGCGGGTCGCCTCTCTGGGCTCGACTCGTGGTTCTGCAGAGCTAACCTCTGGGTTCTCCCCTCTGGTAGCCTTCTCGGGGGTTTACCCACTTTGTCTACCTTCGGGTCAAACAGGATTGACCTGGCCCGACTGGGGAGTTCTAGTTTTATCATTAATCTGGCTTTTTTAACTGCTCTTTGGTGCCCTGGTTCTGGTGCCACGCTCCCGGTATGGCGGAGGCTGCGCGTTCTTTTTCTTTCCTCTGGTGTTTCTGTCTCCCTCCGAGTAGAGGCCTGATCGTCCCATAATGGTGGGACTTTTCGCTTATTTTGAGGCTTTTGTTGGCTGTCTCCGATCGTCCGATGTCTGGATGTTTGCGGTCTACTAGCTAGCCTGCCACAGCCAGGTTGTTTGGTTCGCCCTTCGTTGACGTTGATTCGTTCCATTGACTCCTTCGCGTCCCGTTTCTGCCCCGAAAGCTAGTTCCCTCTTGGTCTGAGTTCTATCGGCGAGTTTCTTGTGGCGGAGCCCCCATCGTCCTTTGGGTGTCGGCGTCGCTCTAGCCCTCGCCTTATTACTCTTTCGGGTCCCTTTCCCGACTGGATTAGCTCGGAGATTTCCTTCTCCTTGTAGTTTCTTCCTCCGGGTCAGGGTCGGATTTATCTCTCAGCCCTCCATCCACGGGCTGGTCCCTTTAAGCCTTCATTCAGTCTCTCAACTTTTATCCTCCCCCCCTCCCCCGGGCCTCTCTCCCGTGGGGTTCTTCTAGCCTGGTTGTTCTGATCGGACCCCCTCTCGAGGGGCCCGCTCCTCCGTTTTTTTTGGTTTAGGCTTCTTTGCCCCGCGTCCTTTACGCGGGTCCGCCTTGCGCTTCTCTGGTTCCCTCCCGTATCCTCAGTTGTTCGCAAAGCTGTGAGCCTTGTCTCCGCCTTTGCCGCGGGGTGCTTCGGCCCTTTGTCCAAGGCCTCGTCGCACTCCAGTCTCTGTCGCTCTTCCTCTCGCCTATTCCATAGCTGGGTTTTCTCTGCGGGATTCGCGGCTTCTGGCTCTCCTCCAATAAACTTTTGGCCCGTCCTTTTAATACATTCTAAGTCTAATGTCCTTTTTACTCACCCTGGTGTACTCATCACTTCTGGTGATTATTGGCTTCCTGACGTTTAGGAATCTAGATTCCCATGTGTTTTTGGGCTCTCGCGTTTTTGGTCTCCTTTGACCTGCATCCTGTGGCTGCCTGAAAATATCTGCGCCACTCCACGAGTTTGCTAGTCTGGTGTTGATTGAAATATTCATTCAACGGGGGTTAATGCACATCTATTTTCAGTCAACAATTGGTGTAAGGAATCGCTTCAGTGTAATGATTAGTTTAAAAACACATTTGTTTTTTATAATCATATCACATCATACAGAAACAAAAATAAATACCGGAAGTAGTTCGTATTTAGGAATATTTCCGGGCTTCTAAGACTAATGGCATGTTTGTATTATGTCTTATTTACATGTAACACTCCATTAGCACACTTCTTGCTAGGGCTAGGAAGGCCCATTGATTTATTTGTTATCCATCGTGGTAAATATATGGATCGAAATTGGGCTAGAAATGCTATGTTTTGAAATGACTTGTCGCGTGACGGTTCCATGAGCAGGCCAATGTGGTGGTGACATATCACTGAACGGCTAAGCTTTTCAATCTCGGCTTGAAGAAATCGATAATGCTCCTTTCATCAATCGCTGGTTGCTCAATAACCATCATGTACATAAGGCAATGCTGGTCCACACTCCTTTTATTTTAGCTCCAGATACAACCATGCGGGAAACTTCTGATGCGTATGTCCAATAATAATATTGACTTTTTCCCTCTTTGCCCCGAAACCATACATGAATCTGTGTCAAGAGCATGATCTATGTTTTGAAATACCGAATTGGAACAGAACCTCTGTGAAATTAGCGCAGGCCAGTTCTTAATTTCAATGTCATTATTGCATGGCTGCTGTCGCTATGCAGTTTGTTGTTTCTGTGGAAAGCATCAGTGTGAAGTCCAAAACCAAAATGTGTTCACAGTAGATTGCCTGGAAATTTAAAAGATTTTCATACTTGAAACCTGGAAAATTTCAGATTTTCATCTGGAAGATGAGTATATGGCCCTCCAATCTTAGTCTAAATAATTTAAGCGGCTTTCAATTATGCCAACCACAATTTAAAATCATCATCGCTTGATTTTTTTCCATATCAAAAGAAAAACTCAGTTTATAGTTTTAATATCAAGTATTGATGAATTGGCTTTGATGAAATTGCAGAAAAATTGGATGAGTATGCAACGAAAGTAGTCATTTTGTCGGAGAAAATGAACACCAAGTACGAGATGGCTTGCATCGTGTATACAGCCATCTACACAGTAAGTATTTATCAATATGTATAGTCTTACGATCCATGATTTGTTGAGGCAGCATTGAGCCTGGAAGAATCTTGGCAGTTGACTTGGTCTTGTCTTCCCGCCGGGCCTTGCGACTGGATCTTGTGCATTTCCCCTTATTACCCTCGGGATTCCTGGGGGCACGTTCGGTTGCTCTGGCTCCTGTCTTTACGACCTGGGAGCCTTGAATGGTGGTCGCCCACTTCCGACTGGGGATTTTTATCCTCTCTATCCTAGTCGGTCAAAGTCGGTGACCTGAACTTTAAAGTCGGTTGTGAGCTTCTGCTCCGGGTGGCATGTCTCTGGGAGTAAACCCCAGCTGTGAGTCATTCTTCCATGTCTGACGTCTCGAGTTTGTGCGAGGTGGTTACTCCCTTTTCTCGAGGCTTGGTGATCCTTAATCGGTACATCTCGCCCGTTCGGGTAGCAACCTATCCGGTGGCTCTTTCACTTCTCTCCCTGGGAAATATTGTGTTGAAGCCGCTATGCTGTCCACGGACCTCTTCTCGGTGGCATCTTATGCCCGTAGCCGGAGTTGTACGCGGCTACTTGTTTGCCTCCTCGGTACCGATTTGTCGTTCAGGCCAGAAGTTCCTCATGTTAGGATCATTCTGTCCTTCTGCGACTTTGTCTCCTGCTCTCTGCTTGCAGTCGACACTGGTTAGGCTTCTGCTGGGCTTCCCCGAGCCGTTAGTGAGCTCTCGGCTAGGGTCGCCTCTCGGGGCTCGGACTCGTGTTCCTGCAGAGCGAACCTCTGGGGTTTCTTTCCCCTTGGTAGACTTCTCGGGGTTTACCCACTTTCTACCTTTAGGGCCAGGTATGACTCTGGCCCGATCTGGGGGAGTTCTAGTTTATCCATTAATCTAGCCTTTGACTGCTTTTCGGTGCCTGGTTCTGGTTGCCGCGGCTCCCGGTCTTGCGGAGGTCTGCCTCGTTCTGCCTCGGTGGTTCGTCTACCTCCGAGTCGAGGCCTGCATAGTCCCTCATTGGTGGGACTTTTCGCTTATGTTGAGGCTTTGTTAGCTGTCTCCGAGTGTCCGTTGTTTGGATCTTCGGTCGACTAGCTCAGCCTGCCACAGCCTAGGTTGTTCGGTTCGTCCTGCGGTGACGTTGGTTCGTTACTTGACTCCGCAAGGCGTCCGTTTGACCCGAAAGCTAAGTTCCCTCTTGGGGTATGAGTTCTATCGGCGAGTTCCTTGGCGGAGCCCCCAATCGTCCTTTGGATGCGGCGTCGCTCTAGCCTTCGCCTTTATTTCTCTTTCGGTTCCCTTTCCCGGAGGGATTAGTAGTGAGATTTCCTTTCTCCTGTAGCGTTTCTTCCGGGTCAGGGTAGGACTTTTCAGGCCCTCCCAAGGGGCTGGCGGCCTTGAGCCTTCATTTCAGTCTTCAACTTTTATCCCCCGGGCCTCTCTCCGTGGGGTTCTTCTGTGGTGTTCTGCTCGGACCCCTCTCTAGGGAGCCCGCTTAACTACGTTTTTGTGGGTAGGATTTTCTTTGGCCCTCCTGCAGTTCTTTACGGGGTCCGCTTGCGCTCTTGTTTTTCGCTCCCGGTCCTCAAGTTGTTCGCAGGCTGTGAGGCCTTGTTCTCCGCCTTTGCAGCAGGGTGCTTCGGGCCCTTTGTCCAGGGCCTACGTCGCACTCCAGTCTCTGTCAGAGCTCCTCCTCTCGCCTATTCCATAGGCTGGCGGTTTTTTCTTGCGGGATTCGAGGCTATGGCCTCTCCTCCAATAAACTTTGGCCAGGGCTTTTAATTCACATATAAGTAAAGGTCCTTTTACTCACCCCTGGTGTACTCCAATGGCTAGGTGAGTTATTGGCTTGCTGACTTTTAGGAATCTAGATTCCATGTGTTTTTTTGGCTCTGGCGTTTTTGGTCACCTTTGACTGCATCCTGTGGGCTGCTCTGAAATATAATGCTCCACCTCCGACTGAGTGCTAGTATGTGTGATTGAAATTATTCATTAAACGGTGGTTAATGCATTATTCAGTTCCACATTGGTGTAAGGCAATCAGCTCAGATTGAATGATTTAGTTAAAAACAACATTATGTTTTATAAAATCATATAAATCTCAGGAAACAAAAGAAATCAGGAGTAGTTCGTATTTAGGAATATTTCGGGGCTTCTAAGACTAATGGCAAATTTGTCTTATGACATATTTACATGTAAAACTACATTGCATCTTGCTAGGGCTGGAGGCCTTGATTTATTATGTATCTATCGTGTATGATCGGAAATTGGGCCAGAATGCGATGTTTTGAAATGACTTGTCGGCGTGTCGGTTCGTGAGCAATGCAATGTGGTGGTGACATAATCCACTGAACGGCCGAAGCTTAAACTCTCGGCTTTGAAAAAGCGATAATGCTCCTTTATCGACTGTTGCTCATAAACCATAATGTTACAATAAAGGCAAGGCTGGTCCACACTCCTTTTATTTTATAGCTCCATGATAACCCCATGCGAAGCTGCTGATGCAGTATAGTCACTAATAATATTGACCTTTTCTCTTGACCCCGAAACATACTGATCTGTGATCAGAGCATGATCTATGTTTTGGAAATACAGAATTGGAACAGAACTCTGTGAAATATCGCATGCCCAGTTCATTACATGTCAATGTCATTATTCATGGCTTCTGTCGCTATGCTGTTGGTTTGGTTTCTTCTTTCTATGCGAAAGCACAGTGTGAGTCCAAACCAATGGTTGTGCACATTTAGGATGCCTTGAATTTAAAAAGATTTCATACTTGGAAACCTGAAAATGTTCAGATTTTCATCTGTAAGATGAGTATGTGCCCTCCAATCTTAGATCCTATAATTTTACAGCGCAATTTCGACAATTATGCCAACACTTTGAAGATCATTCAATAACTTGATTTATGTTTTTTTCATATCACAAGAAAACCATTTAATAGTTTATAGCAAGTATTACTGAATTGATTTGAATGAAATTGCAGAAAATTGATGAGATGCGAGACGAAAGGAGTCATTTTTGTTTTGGCGGAGAAAATGACACCAAGTACGAAATGCTGGCATCGTGTATATCAGCCCATATACAACAGTTAATTAGTTAATCACTATTATATCTTATTTTTTTACATCCTGAGATTTGTTGGGCAGCATTGAGCCTGGAAGAAGCTATGGCATTGATTTTTGTTCAGGAAACCAAAAATATGCGCAACAGATAAAAAATTAGGCAATTACATAAAGTTTTGGGGCAAAAATAATTAGCGTTAAAACAGGCACACAAACAAAATGTTGGGTCCACATGGACCCCTTGTATTTTGGAAGTGAGGTACGTTGGTATGACTTACTAAAAATTCTGTCCAGCTCTAAGTACGAAGTAGCGACGCGGGCGTATCCATTGTACCGACTTTCAGCGCGCGCGTAGGTAAAGCACAAGCGCGCTGCAACTGAATGTCGGCACTGGGTATACGTGCGCGTCTTCACTTCATACAAGACAAAGTATATTATAAATACAGATACAGACATCTTGAAGTATGCTCAATTTTTCCCCTACAATAGTACCCCCAGCTTCCATTGCAAACATTCAGAGTTAGCCTCTTCCACAGAGAGGAAGGTCATAGACTTCAACCAGAGCAAGTGGAGACAGAGGTCACAACAAGACAGAGTTGTTTACAGAGTCTATTTGCAGCATATGGGGAAAATGTCAATGATTACATGCAAGACCGCCATAGAAGACAAAGGTATATTTTGTCATGTGGTTCTTCCTTCAAAGCTAGTCTTTAGCTACAGTAAGGTTTTCCACTTTCAGAATTAATATTTTTTGGAATATCGATCTTTAATTACTCATTAGAAGCTGCTCGTGTTTTTTTCCTCCAAATGGCCAAATTACAAAACCAACCTAACAAAAACAAAAATAATAATACAATTTTTTTGCCAATACAGACATAAAAGCTATCAATTTTTGGACTATGCACACGATGCCATGGTAGCTCTCCACCCAGAGTGTGTTTTTGAACCAATCCCACAATGCACTGCAATGTGCTTATCTGTACTGTACAAAGTCCAGTACTTAGATAAAAAAGTGTCAAGACAACCACAAAACATTTCATATGACATCCGAAAATTCCCTAAAGCAATATTAGCACATTTTTTGAAGAGCGCCCCCAATTTTTCAAAATTATATATTTTTGCCAGTTACGGTTGGTAATTGTCTAGTAAACTATACTGGGAACGAGAATGCTAAAAAATAGGCGTATTTATCACAAATAAGCGATTTTGTAATTAAATTTGGATCCCAGATTGGACTTAACGGCAGAGCTGGAAATGCTACGTTTTATCCGTCCATTATGAAATACTGCCACCTCGAGAAAATAAACCTCTTAACTTGGCTTGCCTGAAAACGAATGGATGAGCTAGACACGTAACATTGGCGCTATTTCCCGCTATTTCACATTGGAGGCCGTTTCCAGCAGCCTTTGTATTATTATCGGGGATCCCCGATAATAATTTTCTAGTAACAAAATTTC